>APFE030596354.1:108542-131585 GCA_000404065.3 Pinus taeda
TCTGTTTGTAAGCATATTTCAGTATTTTACATTAATGAAATGAAGTATTATTTCCGTTGCATCTTTGTGTATATGGTTCTCTCTGTATTTTGTTGCGTTCCTGTTTAAATGTAGATCACTAGGGGACGCATTGGATCTTATGCAGGTTTGCAGATGGTCCCCATTTTGGGTTTGGTCTCCCTATACGGGGTCCTAATCCTCCAAAGGGCTACAGTGACACATGTAGGGTGAGTGTTGCAAGCTTTATTGAATGACCTAATTTGATCTCATTAGTCATGATAACCTTGATGTGAAAGGTATAAGTGTAAGATTAATATTCTAGACCTCTTACTACCTGTGGTCTTGTCTTGATGGCATATGGTTAAACTAGATGCAATAACCTGATGGAATTGTGAGATCTGCTGCTTTGAGTCTAACCTTTGATGAAAGATCGATGTCATGATGTTGATAGCCATATGTTTATGATCTAACAGATCTGTTGTTGCATGACTCTAGTAAAGACAGGTTGCTTACATGAATGAAGATGAAAGATGCAGATGCCCAGTCCGAGGGAGCATCTCTTATCAAGATTCTTACCCTTATTACTATTTGTATTTTATGCACCTGAAGTATGATTTATGTGCATCTGACAGTATTAATCTACAGCAGAATCTTAGATCTGAATCCCTTACAGAAATTAGGTTTTCTGCTCCGTACGCAGTCACAGAGCTAGGACATTTCGTCTCCGGACGCATGCATACTAAGGCCTATACAATGTCTAGGCAGTTAAAGTTGCTCTCATGCTAACCTGAAGAGAGCGACCAAGAGTTTGACTATTGTTGACCATCATTTGAAGCTTTCTGAAGTTGTCTGAACACTGAATCATGATGTCCCTAACATATTCTGCCACTGTTAACTGATTTCCGAAGTTGTTGAATTAAATTATTGATCATATAATGATGTATTATGCATGAAATCAGATGGTCAACTGTAATATTCCTAATTAGCCATGGCTGATTGGAATATTCGAATTTTACTTAATTTTGCCTTCTATAGTTAGTTATGAATAAAAAGGTGAGTAAAGGGTGACATAACTCACTTTTAGAATAAAGTCACTCCCTAGTAGCACAACGTTGTAACTTAAAGGGAAGCCAAGGGGGCCATAGAATCACGTAGAGGAGGGGGCCCACGCAGACACTTGGAGGGACTGTGTAGATGGACAGGAGCACGTGGCAAGAGCTGGCTACGTTGGAGGAGGTGGGCCTTAGGGTTTGAGAAGGGCCAACACTATAAAGGTGAGGGGAGCCTCCTCATTTTGGCATTCGATTATGTGCATTTGAGCTAGTCACTCCGACTTAGAGCATGCTGGCTGTTTAGCTGGTCTGCAGCACTGTTTAGTGCATCGAGTGTCTCCGTTCGGAGATCTCACCCTTAGCCCCGGAGGACTTCGAGTGCTTGCTTGGGCAAGGTATTTCCATCAGTATTTTTGCAGTAGTTCCATCAGCATTTTGGCAGGAGGATTGAGCATCTTGGATGACTGCGCAGTCTTCAGAGGCATGACGCAGTTCTTCCGGAGGCATTTCCGAATTGGGGGTTTCGTGGAGGATTTGAGCTGGGAGATTGAGCAAGGGATCAGCTCTTGCATATTGGAGGATTTTGGCAGAGTTTTGGGCTGACTTTTGGTGGATTCTATTCAGCGGCAACGCAGAGCCTTGAGGAACAGCGTAGAACCCCAAGGGGGTGATTTTCGAGGGTCGGTTATTTCAGGAAAGCTTTCTGGGTTTTGCTGGGTTTCTTGAGTAGAGTCTGATTCCAGAGTTTCAGCGTTTTCTGAGGAGGGGAATAGCCCCAAATCCTCATTTGATTTCCAGCAGTAGCAGCAGCATGGCAGTTCTCCAGCAGCTTGGACGCAGTTCAGAGAGAGGTCATTCCTTTGCTATTCTGAGTGTATTTCTTCACTTGCCTTGTGCAAGTCGAGGTGCCATCTTTCTTATCACCTCCTGTACTCATTCCATTACTCAGTATAATAAAATGGCTTAGCATTTCTCGAGTATCTGCTTATATTTCATGTTTACATTATTATATGTTGCACCACTGTTATTTTTATCATTTTGAGCTTCCCGGTTATTATATCATCTGTATGTATTTGGTTGGATTTTGCTAGGGTTTGAGGGATATCTCTGAAACGGGATATTACATCAACTGGAAGATGTTAGCTCCACAGATGTGTTACAGATGGCTAGATCTACTAGCAGGAATGTTTTCCATAACATGAAAATGTAGATTAAACTTGTGTTTGCAAGTGGCTAGGACATACATATAGATATGACACTATGTTTGTGCTACAAGAAGTTGGCATGATTTGGCATTACTAGTATATATGAAAAGTGTTTTGTCATGATGCTTGACAATAACTTTAATTGATGTGATAGCAATTTGGACTTGACCTGATGCCTAGTGATCTGATTTGACGATTGTTGATTTGCCCTGATATCGATACTATGTGGGCATGATGACTTATGTAGGTATTCGAAGATTGGCCTCCTTATTCTTAGCACAATGGTTGAAATAATGATAGTTGTGATTCAGCATGAAAGTGGAACTTGCATGACTAATCCTTGGTGTATGCATTTGCACCCACTGATAGAAATGGTTGGTTTTATGATTATGAGAATGAGGTAATCAAGTTTAGATTGATAATGCATGGTTGATGACAACTTGTTGGAGTCATGATTTGATATGAGCTCCACTTGTCTCCTGGTTGAAAGAATTCATAATGTGATATTGATGACTTTGATAATGGTCGTGATCAAGCTTCTAAATTCTGATGAGTTGACTTTGTTGTTGATGGTACAACATTGAGATATGTACGGATGATTATGTTGGCTTAGTTAGGCATTATTCTTAGAGCATTGCAATCTAGATATGTCTATATTTGACAGTTATCTGATGGAGCCAGGATGATGAGTTCCAAGTTATGGCTTTAATATTAATTATGGTTTTGGTTTTATATCCCAATGATCTACTTGTGACAGGTCATGAGCCTCTGATGACCTAAATTAGAGGGAGATGGCTTATGAAGCCCGAAATGACATATCATGGCATGATGAATCGATTTTTGGAATTTGGGAAAGAAATTCCATGTTGCAAAGCTATTGGAAAATGTTTTTGAGTAATGAAAATGCAAATCCTTGGATACTCTGATTTGAAGTTCAAGATGTTGTTGAACTTGACATGGCATCCAACGATTGATTGAAGCATTGATGTTCTATTTTTCAACATTTGTATATATATGATGTGCATAGAACCTGACTAAATGATTGAGCTGATTCATTCACATAGAGTTGCCACCGAGCATGCTTTGAAATATCTGCATGAGGTGTTCTATTTTGAGAATGAGATATTTCTCCTATGACGTGTTTGCATAAATGTATTGTTAATATTTGAGATTGTTGTTGATAAGCACATTTGGATGTTGCTTTAGTATAAGATCTACCATGATATCTTGCATGAGAGGTCCATAACATGACCGAAGTTGATCATGATGTTGCTAGCATGGCTAGCTATGAGGCAGGATGAAAAAGCTCCTTAGAGAGCTATCTAAGCATGATCTAGATAAGCCATGGATACATTGTGATGATCTAATTGGTAGTAAGTCCCATATTTATAGTTGGGACCGATATACTCTCATACAATTGAGACAGTGCAGCTATTCGAAACAAGCTTAGGCTTGTGGTTGGCACCTCCTTGAGAGGAAGTATGATTATGGTCATTTTGTGATTTATATGATTATATATGATCTGACAAGATTTGATGTTTTGTATGAACAGGAAGCAACTACTATTGAGACAAGAAAATACCAGATTCGAGTATGATGAGAGCAACGTTGATCGAGGACACTGAGCCAACTCTTCCTCCCTGTTTGAGCTCCTAGGGAGAGGAATTGAGGGATAAGGGCTCTTGGGGTTGAGGGAACTCTGGACAATAGGGCATTACGCTATTTGTCTTCGGAGCATAAGGAGTTATCCCTATCTGTTACCCATAGGGTTGGAGTTGTAGCTCACCCTATCTTGGTCTTAGCAGAGTATACCCCAATTGGCATCATACCCACAAGTAGGGCTTGTTGGGAATATTACTCCGCATTTGGCCAACGAGTTGAGGGTATGCTTGGGGGTGTACAACCCAAGGTGATTATGATGCAGGTGTTCTACCACATGACTATTCTGGGTCATCGATGGGAAGATCATAGGCAATAGGATGGGTTGAGATGACCCAATATGATTCCAGGTTGAAGTTAAAGCTCCCCGTTGAAATTCCAGGGTTGAGGGTGTACTCCCCTATGTATCCAGGGTCGAGGGTTTACTCCCCTGTGTGATAAGTTATCCTATTGCTCGGTATGGGTGGAAGTTATTGCTCCCCATTGTGATTCCAAGTTGAGATGTGTTCCCTGATGATATGCTCTTCGATGATGATTGTTGATCATCTGGGTAGTAGCTCGCCCGCAGAATTTCCATATAGTAGCTTGACGAATAGAGGGTGGTAGCTTGAGCTCCCCTCTGGTATCAAATTCTTCTTCTTCTAGATCCGAGAATGCTCAGCATATGCGCAGGAACAATCAAGAGAGAAGCAAAGGATAGATCGAGATGTACAATGATGATTTGTGATGATGAGATACTTGAGATAGACATGGCATGATGACTACATGACAAATATGATCCATGATGATACGTGATGACACTTGAAGACTCCAGAATGGCATATTGTTCGATGGACAAATATTGGCAGGTGGAATTCTCCCTAGTTGAGAAGGAGTGTTAATTTTTGCAACTATGGTAAAATTCCACCTTAGACAACTCAAATTACTGAGATGATGATTTCATTAGATTCCTCTTTTCGAGAGGACCAAAATCGACCTAACGAACACCTAATTTGGTTAAGCGGAAGTTGAGTTATCACATATTTTATTCATAGATGTATTATGGAATGGGTCGGCCCTAACCACATGAATAACTGCTTGGGTCAGTCTTAACCCCAAGTGACCCCTCAGGAAAGCCTATCAAAGGAAGCAACCCCAAGCTCATTTCAACACACTTGATCAAGACATCTTTCTATTCTTCCATTTTGTTTTGGCTCACACAGGTTTGTCAGCAGAAGTTCACACAGGGTCTGAAATTACAGGCGAAAGGTTTGCTCTGGGTTAGAGTTTTCCAGATCTTAGTCGCTGGCACATAACAAAAGTTTTTCTTCCTCGGTCACGGGCATAGAGTGGGATAGAGAGCAATTCTGGCTCTCTGGTCACTTAGAGACAGTTCAGTGAGAGTGACTCTGGGTTCAAAGGCAGATCAGAAGGTTCCGGTCCCCAATCGCTCGCACAACGTAGCCCTGGGAGCGACCCAACTCGGCAAGGGTGTGACTTTTGTTTATCGGTCCCTCACACAACTCGGCAAGAGTGCGACTTTGGGTTTTAGCAATACAGTTCCACAATCGCTCACATCAAGACCTCCTGAGAGCGACCTTGCAGTTATAGTTGCTCGCATACAGTGACCGAGAGAGCAACCAAGGAGTTTCGGTCACACACAGTCAGCTATGACGAGGGCGACCATAGCTCAAATCTAAGATTTGACATCTTGGGTTCAATTGACTTCAGTGATTTGGTAGAACTGATTTTCTCTTTACTGTTATACAGATATGTAGATCTGTAGATCTAATTTGTTAGTATCCGCTACAAACATATGTATTTGGCTCATTGACAGTGACAGCAGTTCTCAGCAGTGTTTGGCACAGTGACAGCAGTATACATTAGTGGACATCAGTTTGTGACAACACATTACAGCACATCAGTTTGTGACAACACATTACAGCCATCAAGGTTCTAATTCCTAGCATGATTAGATATGTTTCATATATTATTGTTTTGTTGCATAGACAAAGTTATGGATCAATGTATTTTCTTTTGCTGCATCATTTGATGACGATCTAAGAATAAGAAGATTTGCAAGGGTTTTCCCCATAGTGGGTTTTGCCCTGGTCTTGGATCAATTCTGGTGTCTCTATATGTGTGCATGATTTTCTTCTACTGTTCCTTTTATATTCCGCTGCATTGATGATGTTGGTGATGTTGTTTTTTTCTATGTAATTGCATATGCTGATGTATAATGGTGTAGATCTGAATAATGCAATGATGATATGGGGTGAACTTAATGTATTTATGATGAAATGCAACTATCATAGCAAAGAACAATGTCGCCATAAGAAAATTTAACATTCTCTTGGAGCTTCTTTATTGTCAACTGTGAATGGTTGGATATACTCTTTTACATTCAAGTACATACTTTTGATGTTATTCTTGTTTACTTTTGTCATATATATTGGACCAAGATTTTCGCTCTTCTAGGGCTAATTGTTGCATGCATTTACTGCTTAATATTGTGGAATTTGTCTCTATTATAGCATTTCCTTCAATGTATGGGCCATGTAATGGAAGCAAAATCTCCTGGGGGTATAATTTGACTATTGCAAGCCATTCCTCTTACACATCGAAGTATAAAAGCTGCAAGGTTGCTTCTTTTTTACCTAGAAGGCAAACGAAGTGATCTTGAGGCCTCCTTGACTAGGAACCAAGAAATCCTACTCTTACTCAACATAAAATCCATTCTCCCAAAGATTAAGGCACTGATCTACCAAGGGTAGTCACTAAAATCCATAGTTTCTCACATCCTTCCAGGACTAGCCACATTGGGGTGACTAGGGCATCAATTTCCCGACAAGCTAGCCATAAGAAAAACTCGATCTCCTAGGATATCCTACGATGGCCTTTCCTCTAGCCCTCCTCCAATTTTGAAGCCATTCGGATGATGGAGGTGGAAGAAAGGTCAAGCCCTAGCTCCGGGATCAAAACTTGCCCTACCATCCCCAACGCTGGTGCCTCATAGGATCAAAACAACATCTTTTAGTGAAAATACTTTCTTTGATCCTTTCCCCACCTTGTCTAGGGTAAGAATATCATTGGCTGCTTCATACTTTCCTCATACCCTAGATCGGGTCCATTTGTCCCCGTGTGGTCCTGCTCCTTCAAAAGACCATTCTTCAAGAACCATCTAGGATACCAATTCTAACAAGGACTTTAGGGTTTGGCGAACTCCTTCACAAAGCCTATTCCCATACACCTAACCCCAAAATTCTCTCTTCCTTTCCCTAGAATCTATACTACCTTGCTTAGTGAGCAAGCAAGCTCCATCTTTCAAACTCCTCTGGGAAAAGGGTTAGTTTGGGCCACTCATATCCATTGACTTATCATTCATTAGTGACTCCAATACATAGTGGGTCTCCTCCCATCAGTGAAAGTTCGAAAATAGAAGGGAGCCTTCATTGAGGCGACAGTGGGCTAAGTCTCGATTTGTTGCCCTTGGCCTAGCATTTGCCCTTTAGGGATCCCCCTTAGGTCCCCTGCTAGTTTGAGTGGTAACAGGGTTGACCTCGGTCTATGCCAGGGGTTGGATTGGAGAGAAGTGATGAGTTGGTATTCTATTGGTGGAGCAGCATCTACGACTAAAGACAAAGCACAGTCAAAGCCATCGGATATGGGCAATGATGATTGGCCATGGTGGCTTTGGAATCCAGGTGGATCCATTGATGGCAGATTGAGTCAGCGGCTTGTTTGGGATCCAGGGATTGAGGGACCCATTCATTTTGGTCTAACATGGAGGCATGATGTGGCCCAGTGGTTTGTATGGGATCTTGGTATCAATGTGTAGATGCCTTTGCACAGGACAGATATGGATTGCTTAAGGGCAAGCAATCTTGGGGTGGGAGGACTTGTAATATCCCCATTTTTAGTTTCCTCGATAGTGTAGCCAAGGTTGATTTTCATGGTACGTGATGGCCAGATCTTAGGAGCAGCATTACATCATCAGGAGTCTCGAAGGGTTTCTAGGAGTTTCTATGGGATCTGATGGAATTTGCTTGGCATATTTATCATCATGAGTAGTTTCCAACAATTTGTTTTTGGTTCAGTTGCTTATTGATAATTCCTCAAAAATAGGGTTATTTTTAAGCATAACTTAAGGTGCCATTCCGGGAGAAATATTTGATAGAACACCTTAGTGTAATAGCTCGTTGGAACCGGAACAAGAATATTTGTAGGATGGGATGCTAAGAAGTGACTTCCAGTGGCCAGAGAGAGTACAGTGGTTGATTTACCATTTTCTCATATTAAAAATGACTTTAATTTGTCATTTAATTAAAAAAGGGAAAAGGCCAAAGGTGACTTAAATAAATTAAAAATTCACTTAAGATGAAGTCAAGGGGGAGCTTCTAGAATAATAATAAAATAATTAAATAAAATACTTCTAGAAGATTGGAGATCTATCTATTGGGCCTTTAAAAGGAGGAGGAGCTCATTTGAGGACATTTTGGTTTTGAGTATTTGTCTTTGGTGTAGATTGGAGATTTTTTTTCTCTGCTGCAATAGCCCTAGGACGAAAACCCTCGAGTGATTTAGTGAGAGTGAGCGAGAACTCATCCCTTCCCTTAATGAATTCATTTAGAATTCACAAGTTCTACTTACCGGTTCAGTTATTTTGGAGGCCTGAGATGGTTTGTAGTAGATATTTTTGGGAGGTCATCGTCTCAGCCATTTCCAGTATTATATGTACTATTTTTATATTAATAAAATGATGTTGAGTTCTTCTAAATGTTTATCTCATTTATTCTTCAGTTGCAGATTATATTTCCATTTTTTTCCATAAATTTTATGGTTCAATTCGTGGAAATTGTTAACAATGTGAATTTTTGGAGCAAATTTATAATTTGGTATATTACAACCAGATCTGAAGCAGTTTGAATAGTGTTGACATGACTTTTGGAAGTGATTTGGAGGAGGGTTTGACTTGGTATCTTGGTGGCAATTTGGTCTTGGTCTTGGCACAAATATCTCTCATTTTGATCTGATTCTATAAGGAAAGGATTAGCCTTTGCCCTAATCTCTAGTGTCTCTTGTCTTTTTACTTGTATAATTGCTTGATGACCAAATGAATAAAGTAAATACTAAATGGAAAACATATATAAATACTCACAAGTAATTATCATGTTAAGATATTCCATCATACATTCGAATTTCAACAATTCATAGATCACACAATGTGTGGTTTGTTCATCTGTCTTCTAAATTGCATGTCTTTGCTTGATTGGTAATCTATTAGGGTCTTGGGGGAGGCAGGAGCGGGAGGGGTTCTCCTTAGCCCTGACGGAAAAATTGTGTTTCAATTTGCTTGGGGTCTAGGCATGGCGAACAATAATCAAGCGGAATTCCTCGCCTTGTGGAAAGGTTTGGAACTTGTTCTTGCAGAGAAAATTTATATATTGATGGTTTTTGTCGACTCCATGCTCGTCATTAGACAAGTGACTAATGCTAAAATATCTTTGAGCTCAGACCGCCCTCCCATTCTGCAAAGAATCTCTTTAAGCATCTCTTAGTTTGAGCATTTGGAGCTCCTTCATGTGTATTGAAACTTGAATTTTGACATTGTTGTGCTGACAAAAAAAGGTTTTAGCTTAGGACAAGGTGAAATAGAGATAAACCAAGGTATTATCAACCTTGATCCAATTCCTTTAGTCCTTTTTGAAATTCGAGAAGCATGAATAATATTCAAATGATAGCCATCATAAGAAATCTGCTCTACCTAGGTTTGAGGTCATTTTCCTTGAACTCAACATGCATTGAGAACAATGTTGCATGACTCGTACTCATATAAAACTCGTCTGGCTATTGACTCGGTGACCCGTATAAGACTTAGCCTCCATTTTCTTCCCTCCATTTTCCCTTTCCCTCCAAATGATCTCCAAAAAAAATAAAAAAATAAAAAAAAGAAATGAATTTTGAGGGTCTCCACGGGTCTTATGCAAGTCCTATGCAGGTCATATGCGAGTCTTCATGGGTTCAATGTGGGTAGCCGAGTTTTATGCGAATTTGGGTGGGTATGAGTAGAAACCACGGGTTCTATGTGAGTGACCCATCTCGCTATAAAACCCGTCAAGACCCGTGGGTACTCGCGGGTCTTATAAGAGTCGTGCTACACTACTTGAGAATTTAATGGCCAATATGGTCAGGTTGTTCTCCATCTTTCAGCCACAAATTGTGAAAATCCCTACCCAATTGAACATCATGGGTAACAAGTGGCCAGTGTCAACAACTTCTATGCACGGGGAGGTACTTACATTTACTTCATTTGCGCATGGAGTTGGTGGAGTTTATTGTGGGTATGTTGAATTGTTCATCAAGCTGAGGTTTGGCTTTAATGCCGCCATCCTACACCTCCCATCAGCAGTTTCTTTAGTGTCCTTCAGAGGATTTAGGTCAAGATATGGATTTTGTGTTTCAGATTGGATCGTGCGAGAATTTTAATGTGGTTTATTTATTGGCCACTTGGGATTCATGGGGACTTTACGGGTTAATTTTCGTTGCCAGCTTAGGTGAATGGCTCTATTCTATTGGTGAACGTCAAGGCTGTTCCCAACGTCTATCTTTGAGTATGGCGGAGCCTTCGTTTAATCCGGATCAGGATAACGATGCTTTTTTGATGAACAGGATCCTGGAATCAGCCAAACCTCTGTTCGAAGCCAGGCAAAGGCAAGATGATACGGCGGAAAGACAAAGACAATCCTTCCAGCTTCTATTAGAAGTTAAATTGCTTCCTCATCTGAGTAACATGGAACATACGATAAATGGCTTGCGCGAGGAGGTCTGCTCTCTTAATGCCCGAATAGCAACTTTGGAAAACATCGTCACAGAAACTGTTCAGCTCGGCTTCAGAGGCTATGGCCCTGGCGTTGTTCATGAACAAAGGAAATCTTGTCGTCTGTGGGTTGATGACTCTCCTGGCAATGGTCATAATTAAAGAATGGGAACTTCGACGCTTTTGATGGTTTCTTTTCATTTCTATGTTATCCTGCAAATACTGTTTACGTCTTGGAACTTTCTGTCGTGTCTTTAGCATTAGTGTTCTTGGTAAAACTTTGATCTGCAGCTCTAGAGCTGGCATTTTGTATACTTGGTCAAATGTATATCTCTATGGACAAAACTCAGAATGCTATTGTAAGGGTTCTAGCCCGCTCTCCAGCTGTTATTAACATAATACCCTTAACTGTTTCTTTAAAAAAAAAAATATTAGGAGCTTAGTGAAAAGCAGGGTCATGGATGTGCTGTGTTCATCTTGTGGCAAACCAGCGAATGAAAACTATATTTTGGAACAACAACTTTGCTAGGGACTGTCAGCAACATATTCAAGATCCGCTCTCAGCCTTATTTCAGGGCAAAGTGCAATGGACAGTTGCACTTTATCGAGACTCCAGATACATCGTGCTTTTTGCTTTCTCAAGAACCTGGCACTGTTTCAAGTTAGTTTTTTATTCACTACCTGGGAAATAAGCTTCAAGTATGTTTTTCCAAATGAGGCCAGTTCATTATTGTACTTTTGTTGTAACTGGCAGGATGAGCTATCCATGCAACTGTTAGCTAAAGGTTTTTGTTGATTAACGATGCTAAAAGGCTAGATGCTACAGCTTGCTCTAATTTTATTTCTGCTGTAGCAGTGTTGAAGAGGATATGGTTCACCATTGTTTATACCTCCCTGTTTTATATCTTTTTTTTTGTATACCTATGCTAATATAAGATACATTTTTCGGAAAAAAAAAAGACATAAGGCCATTTTTAAAACAATAAATATTAAATTATAAAAACTATTTTCAATCACAAGCTCCATGTTATGCAAAATGAATTATAAGTGATGCAGTTCATTTACTATATTATTTATTCTTATAAATTCTATACCTTCCTAAAACCATTGGTAGAATATTTCTTTGAAAAATGCGTTTTCATACTATTATGTATTTCAACTTTCAAGCATAAATTATGCTCACAGGTGAGGAGTTCCAAGAGTCAAAAGAAGAGAAACTCGATCCACCCCAAACTCTGCCAAATACACACGTGCTAGCCAACCTCCTGCTGAATGACCAATTAAGGATATTTTTTGACCTAGAACATTCCAACTATTTCACTATTAGTAAAAACGGAACAATAAATGATTTTTCCACTATTTCACACAACATAAGTGACACTGTAAGTACAAAAATTGGAACAGCCAATTTGATTTCTTAAATGCCAAGCTCTGAACCCCTTTGGATTCTGAAGGTTTAATTTACTTGCAGTTACCATGCCATGACCATAGCTCCATATATCCATGGGACATTTACTAGCATCAGAATCATAGCCATACCTCCCACTACAATCAAAAATGTCACAGAAAAACATAAATGAATGCAAAATGCCAAATATGCTAACCGAGGTTGTTGGTTCCAAAGGAGGGAGACTAGGCATAAAGGTAGAACCTGTTACCCCTCTTTTTGGCAGAGGCTCTTATGTGCATTTTTTATGAGCAGTACAGTTTGATGAGATGGCATGACATTCCTTGGGCAGGCAGCTTCATTCTGATTTTTGGGCAGTTTCACATTTTTCAAGCAAGCTTACATATCCCAAGGCACTGGTCACACCTTCCAAGATATGGTGGGGCTATTTGAACATGCATGGACACACTTATCACATGTCACGTGGAAGATACTAGAGATCTCTCATCATTTTGCACTTTTTGAGATGATTTTTGTCACTAATGAGGACCCACCCACACACGTGGCCTTTTATGACAGACACGGGGTAATTTTGAGCTCACTTGGATGATGTCAAAGTGATGTTTTACTTTGAGGATATGACTTGGATGATGTGGACATAACTTGAATCCACAGCTTGAACACTAATAAGCTAAACTTGAGGGCCGACCCATAAATTTAGGATGCTAACATGGCTGTTTGGGTGTTTTGTGACTAATACTTGACTTGAAAAGTCAATCCTGTGCTTCATGGAGGTGCCTTGAGGTGAGGTATGAGCATGGGCCATCAAGTTAACGTTTTTTTTTTTGGAGGTTATGGAGCATTATAGCACACTTTTATGGACTTGACTATTGGAGGCCATTCAACCACCTGGGATAATTTCTAGGCGCATATACATGTGTCTTGGGGCCTTTGGAGACCAACGTGACACCTTGAGCACATCATGCACCCTTCTTTGGAGAAGACCCCTCTTTGGGGATTTATTTCATTTTGTGCATTATACATGTGGATTGACCACTTTATTTATGTTTATTTTAAAATAGTCAGGTGTAATTTTCTTTTTCTTCAGCTAGATCTAAGGAAGCACATGAGATATTATTATTTTATTGTAAAAGGAATCTAGCATCATCTATATAAAGAGATGCACATTCTCGTTTGTACTCATAATTGGATATTTGGGAGCTTTCTCTTTGGGAGCTTAATCAATATATCTTTCTTGGAACATTTATGGGGTCAACAGTTCTTTCTTTGTGGACGGATGTTGTCAACTCTTGAAGCTTTTCCTACTGGGTTTTATTTTTGGTATATGAAGTTTAAATGGTGGAATTTTTTCAAGTTCTCTACAAACCTTTCAATAACAATCCATTGGGAGATAGACATTATCACATGGAGGGAAGAAGCTTGAGATTTGTCCTCATTCTTCCTTTGTTGATTTGGAGAGTACCCCGCTTTGTTATTCCTTATGAGTCTTGTTGTCACTTAAGATGCACACCTAAATGTGGGAAAAGTTTTAACCCCACAAGGTGTAGTCTTTAAGGTGCAACTCTCAGAGAATGAGCTGTCAACTATTCCCAACTCTCTCTGTTTAAGCTCTCTCCCAGTTAAGCTAAAGGGGGTGGTCCCTAAAGATGATTATCAAAGGAAAACTTGTCAAAGACAACAAGTTCTAGGAGATAAAGGGCAAGGCAATTACCATTCAATATAACTTGAACTTAGAGACCAGAGATAATTTAGCAAGTATGAAAGTTAATGAGCATGTAAAATATTAACGAGATAGAATCAACAAGATAATATGTGAGAGACAAGTGCCTTTAAATAATGCTCAAAGATAAATTATGATACTTGCAAAATAAAAATGATCTTTCAAGTTACAAGAGTGGAAGTGCTGCAAGACAAGCATTAGTGAATTGAAACTCAAAAGAGATTAATGTGAAATTTAGAGATCTGAGCAATAATTGAAAGTTAAACTTGCAAGGTAGATAAAACTTGTACTTTAACGATATGCTCAAACAAGATATGACAATGAAAGACAATTACATAAGCAATAAAATAAATAAGTACAAGGAAATGAGATGTTTGCAAGTAAGAAGAAATGGAACACAATCTAAATGATACAATAACCAATGCAACGATGAGAGAATGTTATGTGAGTGTGTGAAATCAAGTGGTCTTGGTAAATTTTAATTATATGCCTAATCTATGGTGAGACTTCCCCTCAATTTCTCAAAACTTCGTAAGGACTGAGGTGAATTGCAAGAAGGCTAGGACAAGGAGGCACTTAGTTGGTCATTAACGACCCCTGCCTAGACTCCAAGAAAACCCACGTGCTTTTGTTCTTACAAGGGTTCATCCACAAGAGAGCTATGATGTCACGTGTTTTAACCTTTTCTCCAAACTCAAATTTATCAAATTGAGTTAAAGTTAGGGAAGGTTGTCCTAAAATTTCTATCAACCAAGCTTATGCTTGGAGGTAAGTTTTAAAAGTGCAAATCTAAAACTTGATGCAAATTAGATGCAAAAGTTAATACAATGCTTTAATGAGATACAATTAGAAAAGATGCTTCAAAAAGTGAAATGTCTTGAGATTTATCCATATACCAATCCACTTATGATCAAGAGTATGATGGGCACAAAATTATAACGAGATTAGCTTATAACAATGATCAATGAAGCAAGTACAAATTACTCAATGAAACAATGTAATGACCTATCTCAAATTATAGGGAGCAAGGAATATTAACATGCATATGAGACATGCATATGATAGCTACATATGCATGTATCACATGTACTACACTAGTATACATACCAACTAATTATGAAAAATGTCCAAGTATAGGGTAATGAATTAATTATTGAAGTACTAAGTAAATACGATGGATGATACAAAATAAAAGGGAATTATAATATATTTATTATCTATTATATTAACTAAAAAGAAATATAATATAAATATATATTTATCAACTAAAAGGAACTAATATATATGTTCAAAGGACATAGAATTAACATTTTTTATTAAACCCAAACAACTTCAAATTAATTTTTAATATAATTTTATAAGATATGAATTAAATTAATAAACTTTAATAGAACTGTAAATTCAATAAATAGTATTTTAAGTATCTCAATGAAAATTGAAAATTCTAAGCTTTGTTGTCTCGTGAACTAAATAAATATTAAACTTATAACCAACACTTTATGTCGTTTATAGAAGTCTGACCACCTCTAAACAAAAATTTATTAAAGATTATTCTAGATGGCAAGAGACCAACAAAGCAGGGAAATTATGTTATAATAAATGCGGGATGTGAGACAGTGGAGAGTTTTTGGAGACGGTGGTTTTTGGGAATATAAGGGAGAGAAGGCGAACATAAGAAGGGAGTTTTTTTTTATTGTGTCTGTAGGAGAAGCGAAGACAAAGGAGGAAATACAGAGAGAACCACGACTTGGAGGCTTGAGCAATTGTTCTTGAAGCTATGGGAATAGAGGCTAGAAGACCTCTATTTCGAGGTCTTCTAGATCCGAGAACTAGATAGGTTGATCCTAGATAGGCAGAGAGGAAATGGTCGTTTTGGTAGCAGGAGCAAATTAGGAGCAACAACAATTGAAATCGACTCCAAACGGGATTTCCAAGTAAGTATCTATATTTAAATTTTGGTATTAGTTAAATTTCTGGTTAATTATAAAAGTTAGGGCATTAAATTTGGTATCAAAGCCTTGGTTTCAAACTTTGAGGGACCTAAGAGCCTCTCTTTAATCATTTCTGCAATTTTCTAGACTCATATTGCCTCCACCCCTCATGAAACTACTTTTAAATTTTATATTAGAATATTTTGTGGGTCCCTTTACAAGTTTTTTTTTAATTTTCGAGTTCCAAATGACTTCCCAAAATATTGTTTTATTATTATTTTATAACCGCAGGGACAAGTTAATGACTATTCGTTGGTTGCAGAGTAGGGATAACAATGTTTCCATTATTATTTTCACGAACTTGACTGACACAGCTGTGACTTGCAACTGGTTACTGTAATGTTAAAGTTTTCCACCATTGATTTATGGTGAAGCTAATCACAAGTTTCAACACCTTGCCCATCTCTCATAGGATCTCCGGTAGTATCTCCCGTGCTACTCCTACACAATGGGGGTGGGAATAATCTATATCTGACAATCGATGCTTAACCACATTAGGATGGATACATCAGAAGTAACAATTCTTTACTTTAATGTCATGGAGGAGGGAGCCATAAATTGTGAACCACCGATTTTTGGGCGAACCGAACCATCAAATGATTTGGTATTCAAATTTAATTGTTGAATTTTCGTTTTTTTATTTTTTATTTTTTTTAGTCTCATTCTCACGAATTTAGTAACGATTGCATAAAACCCTGAAAGATTCTCTCCAGAACGTAATCAATCAAATATGGTTTACGAAAAAGCAGGCAATGTCATATGTATATTTATTTCTCCAAGGTAGGAAAGCAGAAGGCGGGATTTGAACCAATGACATTCAAGATGGACTTTACACATATAGGGTCACTTTACCTACGACCCACTCCCGCTTTTCTTTGTGAAAAATTCTACTCTATTGCAACAACTGGAAATTATTCTTCTAAATATAAATTTAATTATGCAGTTTATTTGCTACGACAAACAAAGAATAAAATCACAACTGCAGTTTTCACCATAAAAATGATGCAGAAAATAAAATGTTGGAAACTAGTAAATACTAGCACACACACAATAATTTTGACACCATTATTTTTGGACAATTGTCCATGGAAAAAACCAATGTGGGAAAATCAGTGCAGTAGTGAGGGTTTTATTATTAAGTAGCAGCAGAAATTTTGAGTACAATAAAATTGACGCCAAATTGGCGTTTCTATCTGAAAGAAATACTGGCAAAATCAATTAAGGGAATTTTCCCTCCTCTCCAAGCAATCCCGCAACAAACTGAGCCTCAAAACTGGCTTTGGAACACTTATGTGTAGGCTTCCACATTTCCTCTACACAGGCCTTGTTACCCACCACCTTGTGGGTGATATCCCTAAGAGAAATTTTTCTCCATGATGAGCCTTAGCTAGTAGCTAGCAACCCCTTGATGCCTCCTACTAGCTCGTTGTGCCTTTTCTCTGCCACCTAAGCCAGCCATGTGGTTCCTCACCCACCTATATTCACTGTGTGTTTGAAGATGGGCCTCCCGAATCTAAAGGTATGTCTTGTCATTTGATAATTGAGTATTGAGTTTACTTAACATGGATACCTCTGGGTATGGATTGATGGGGGGATTTGGCAGAAAGAGTGGGCTTAGTTTGTACTCTTGTCTTCTTGATCTCTTTTGGTTGCTACCCCTGGATCTTAGTCTTGTGGGATCTCCTTTATTGGCCATTTGGTTCTAGTGTGGTACTACTTGGGAAAACTCGACTTTGGGTGTGTGGTCCCACTCCTTTACCCGCACATACTACTCCCTTTCCACTCACTATACCCCCGTTCATCATTTCTCCCACCTGGGTCCACATTCCCATTCGGGTTCCACATAGGGCTAGCCTCCCCATCCCTTTTGTTGCCACCTTGGGTCAAGCCTAGAATGATACCCCAAACATTGAAGCAACTAACAAAAGAAGGAAAAGCATAATTGGCCACAATTAACAGGAAATTGTACCACAACATTCAAAAGATGGCTGGGACAAAAATAATTAGCATGTGGGCAAAAGCCGACACATGAGCTCTACCCCATCCATGGCCATCACCCTGGTTCCATAGGCCCTAGATGAGCCTCCTCTATCATTCAAGAACCCATGATTTTCCCAACCCCTTGAGGGAAATGAACCGCCCTACCTCAAAAGGGGTAATCACTACTATATTATACACATCATGCTCTTGTCCTTTGAGCCCTGAGCAGTTAATTAAACAAAATTCATAAAAGGAAAAAGGCATATAAATAAGGGTGGAAAAATCAAGGTCAAGGCACCTCATATACCATGACTGCTCTATCCTATACATTATATACCTAGCTGTGGGCTTCCCCTTATCTAGCTACCCCTACGCCCCATTATGTCGCCCAGGGTTGCCCCTCTCATTCCCTATTCCATCTCACCTATTTGTCACTTGCCACCACCATTAGAAGTGTGTACCTTGGACATACTATCCCCTCTAAGGGTTGAAACCACCTAATAACGTACTTAGCTAACCCCCTTTGGATTTTGGGGACACTAGCACATGCCAAAGCCCAATACGGAAGGGCATGCCATTATGAAGTACGCACTTTGTTATCCATGGTTTGTAAGCTCCTTTACCCAATTATTCTAATGATTAATTGTACTAGAAGCCTAAGGGACGCATTGGATCTTATGCAGGATTGCAGGTGGTTTCCATTTGGGTTTGGCTTCCCTATATGGGATCCTAACCCCCAGAGTTTCACATTGGCACATGTAGGGTGTGCACAGAGAGCCATGGGCCTCCACAGCAGTAGACAATGCTCCACAGATCTTCATGGACATTCAAAGACTACTAGCGATCCACTTTTGGGACGATGGTGACATGATTGGTAGACTATGCCCAGCAGGCCCCCATATCAGTCCTAGACTCTTGGTAGGTGTCCCAGCACTTGTACGATGTCATTGCAGCATTCATTCTACCACCTGAACCATTGCAGAGGATCTATAGACATCTTTGATTCATATGGAGATCCATGGGGTCATTGACGTTCCCTCAGACCCATTGAGAGCACCACAAGTCTACTACTTGGAGAACAAGCCCCCCCCCTTGTCCATCATATTCCAAGGAATTTATTCCTTAATATGGCACTTTAGGATGTTATTGACAAATTTATTTCTCAATATGGCACTTCATGCAGCCTAGGGCCTACTAGAGGCACCTCTCCAATGTCTAGATCAGCCGGGATTTTTCTTAGTGATTGTGTGAGGTAATCTCACAAATATTTCTGCTAGTATTTCTCTTTGTAACTGAATAACCCTTGAGGTATTCAGAGATGTATTCAGAATTTGCTACTGCTTAATAATAATAAACCCTCAGAGTTGCTACGTCGGTTTTCATGCATTGGATTTTTCCGGGGACATTTGTCCAAAAATAATGGTGTTATTGTATTTTCTTTCTTGCTCAGTCTCTTATTTCTGCATAATATTTAATTAAGTGAAGGTTGCAGTGTATGTATTACGATATTTGCCGTAGGAAACTGCAAGTAATTTGTTTAAAGGAATTTAACAAATAGGAGTAATATCATCAGTTGTTGCAGTAGGGAATCCAATTGAGGAGTTTTCACATGGTATCAGAGCTGCAAGTGAAGTAAGAAGAGAAAAGCCGATAGATCCAGCACTGAGCAGAAGAGGGAAATCAAAAAACTACAGGAGGCAGCAATTCGAAACCCCAGAGGGTTTGCGCAGTGCTTACCTGGAGGGCTAAAATTTCAAGGCAGTGTCTCTACGAGAGAGTCGACGAAGAGAAGGGCTTCCAGTTCGAATTTGTTGCCGGGGCAGAGGGAGCAACATTGAAGCCTCAACGTGAGGAGAGCTGGTGGGACGCAAATTTTTCTGTAGGCAGTTTGCTAGGGAGAAAATCGTCAGAAGAGAGAGGAGAAGCACGACTAAGGGAATTTCTTCCTCAGAAAATTCCTAGCCAAGGAATTTGTATTTTCTAGAGCTGAGCAACAACAAGGGGCAACAGTTTTACGAGCTCCAGCAGGGAGTGCGTAGGCTAGCCCAATAGCAGCACAGAGGAGAGAGGAGGTCATTCGACTTTCTATTTTTGGCAAAAATGGAAACCAGTGGCTTGAGGGATCAAGACAGGTTGGACAGAGCATCCAACTACGTCATCTGGAAGGCTAGAATGTCATTCCTTCTAGATGAGCATGCTCTCAAGACATATGTCGACAACGTGGTGGTTGTCCCTACAGATGCAGATCCATTGTAGAAGTAAAGATGAGAAATGGTGAAGGCCAAGAGGATGATCCTTGGTGGAGTAAAGGATCACGTGGTGTGTCATGTCACTAGCAGAGGGACTGCTAAGGAGATGTGGGATCCCTTGGCTACGTTATATCAGGGATCTTCCGAGCAGCGGAAGATGTACTTGGAGCAGAAGCTGAGATCTGCTCAGATGCAGAAGGGAAAGCGTGTGGATCCATTCCTCACGAAGCTGAAGGAGACCCATGATGAATTGCCTGTTACGGGGCATACACCTCAGGATTCAGAGTTGGTTAGAATGGCCCTCAATTCTGTCTCAGATGAGTGGCAAGTGTTTGTCCAGAGTATCCTGGGCAGAGCAACATTGCCGAATTGGGACGAGATGTGGGTAGCTCTAAAACAAGAGGAGTTGAGAGAGACTTAGTCAAGGTCAAACTTGACAGAAGCAACAGTAGTGGGTCGAAGCCCAAGGAGGAGGAGGATAATACATCCCTTGCATCGAAGGGACAACAGGAGCAGTGGACATGTAAGAAAGACGTCTCAAAAATCAAGTGTTTCAAATGTAGTGAGATGGGTCACTACGCTACTCAATGTCCTATCAAGAAGAAAGACAAGGATGAGAAACATGATCCGTAGGCTATGTCCGCGAAGATCGAAGAGGAGGAGTTCGCCATGAAAATTGAGATACCTCCAAGAGGGAAGTGGGCTGATTTAGAACTGTAGTTTGAAAGAGCTACAGATGGCCGGGATCCTTGAGGAGTCCACCTCTTGGATCAAACGTTACTACAGGAGCCCAGTTTTGTGGTAGTAAGATGGACTAGTGTCGGATGGTGTCGAGGAGTGTCAGGGAGACAATTGCAGTGGCTAGGAGCATCAACGATTGAACAATGCAAAGCAGAGGTCAGCAGCAGTGCAAATGGCACAAAGAAGAGGTCAGCAGCAGTGCAGTAGATTTAGAGGGTCAACGTAAAGACTAGTAGCAATCAGGCTTCAGCATTCACGTGGTACCATACTAAACAAAGTTAGTTCAGTAATTTTGGATGTTTTTTCGTTGCTAATGGAGTAGCAGCAACAGTTTGCAGTGCAATGACAATTGGCAGTGGCAGTGCTAGTGGCAGCACAGAGGTAGCACTTGAGAGGGAGTTGTAGTACAGATGCAGTGTTGACAGTAGCAATGTCAGCAACAGTATAGTTGCAGCAATAGCGCAGTAGTTGGTCGACATCATGTCAGACATTAGCAGCGCAAAGGACGATGCTTCAGAGTCAGAGCAATATGCAGCAATGTATATTGCTAGAGCACATTCCTCGCTAAGAGGGAGTGTTGATTTGGGGTAGTATCGGATGTGCTCTAGGCCTCAAAATTTGCAGGGGGGCTTAGACACATGCATTCTCCAATACCCACAAATCATTTTGGTAAATTCCACTCGGAGACAGTTTTATTAAAATAATTAATTATTTTTAATGGGACCCTAAGTCTAAACTTAGGAAATTAAAATAATTAAAGGGTATTAATATAAACTATGGGCGAAACTTCTAGAAGAAGGTGGAGATCAAGTCAATATGATCCTAGCCATTGATTAGAATCTAATCTGAGCCGTTAATTGATCAACGAGAGGATTATAAGAGGAGGCTTGATGGGAACTTGGAGAATATACCGAGAGATCAAGAGATCGAATTTATGAAGTGAGAAGTTCTCGGGAGGAAGTTATGATCGAGGATATTTCTGGTAGTTGAGGGGCAAGGATAGCATCTGGAGAGAGAGAGAGATTTTCTCAGTCGGAGAATCATCAGCAAGGAGAGGCAGAGAGTGATCCAACAACTCTCATGCAGAGGTTGATGCAGGGCCATGAAGGGCCATGCAAAGGCAACACAGAGGGTGAGAGAGAATCCAAGATTTTGCTAGGCAAAGTCAGTTTTAGAAGCCGAAAGTCGGGGTGTGAGACCGAGAGGCTAAGAGCAGAGACTCTGGGAAACAAATCGATTAGCAGGCTAGGTGACGCAGTGCCTAGAGAGGTTGACGCAGGGACTCTGTGAGGACTGCGTAGAGGCAGTGTAGGGCTTGCCAGAGGCACCTCATCCAGTGTCCGAATCAGTCAGGATTTTTTCTTAGTGATTGTGTGAGGTAATCTCACAAATCTTTCTGCCATTATTTCTCTTTGTAACTGAATAACCTGAGAGGTATTCAAAAATGTATTCAAAATTTGCTACTCCTTAATAATAATAAACCCTCAGAGCTGCTGCACTGGTTTTCTCGCATTGGGTTTTTCCGGGGACATTTTTCCAGAAATAACGGTCTTATTGTGTTGTATTTTCTTTCTTGCTCAGTCTCTTATTTCCGCATAGCATTTAATTAAGTGAAGGCTGTAGTGTATGTATTACGATATTTGTCGTAGGAAACTGCAAGTAATATGTCTAAAGAAATTTAACATATAGGAGTAATATGAAATATCATCAGTTCTTGCAGTAGGGATTTGGTTGAGGAATTTTCACAGCTTCTTGTCTTAGTAGTATCATGATGTTGACTGCACCTATACCTCCTTACAGTGATGGCCTTATGAGGAGAGTCTTCAGACTGATAGTGGAGATCTCTCAGGATTTGGATTACAGCGAGGGCCCTACCTTTGGGAAGAGGCTAAAGATTATAGAATTCATGGCCTTGGTTAGATCGTATGTCCTCATGTTTGAACTGGAGTGTGACGATTTGATCCTGCAGACGTTCCAATGCTTCTTCAGCATTAGGAAACATCATCCTGACACAGTCATAACACATGTAGTCCATTTTTTCCTCATGTATGGGAGGCCATGATGCCATTTGCAGAAGGTTACAGTATAGGTTGTTGGCAATTTGGAGGGACGAACAGTTGGTTTCACCTTCTTCTTACAAACTAGCCGAAATATTAGTTGAGATGAACATTGGACCAGTGTTGCAGGAATCGCCCCCCCCCCCGGATCCCAAGCCTGAAGCGCGCCACTGAGGCGAAGCGTC
>APFE030596359.1:0-15831 GCA_000404065.3 Pinus taeda
TATTTATTTTTAAAAATAACTGTTATTATTATTATTATTTATTTTTTAAAACCTATCATTATTATAAATCCAAGGTACTCATATTATTAACTCTTTGTATTATGAATCCTAATGACTAATATAATAAATCCTAGGGATTTTTAAAACCAAAGGATTATAAACACTAACGATTATGTTGTTAATAAAGGGATCAATAATATAAAACAAATAGATTGATACTATAAACCCAATGGATCAATAAACCCAAAAGATGAACAATATATACCCAAAGAATTATTCATAATAATTTATTTATATATTATATATAATTTTAATATATAAATATTATATATATAAATAAATATATTTAATCGCTACAATAATAAAATGTAAAACTAAACATAATAAATACTTATAAATATATATATTTGAAAAGAATAAAACATCATAGATTACTAATTTCTATCATATACTTCTAGACTGTGTTATTTATAATAAAATATTTGATGCACATTAATAGTAGCATACAAATATAACAAAGAAAAACATATGTGGAGAGATATTTTAAATAATAAACATTATTTCCAATAAGTCATTAAAACCAAATATTGATGTTGGTATAGACAACTATCGACTTAAATAAAGCATAATAATAATTATCTAATAAATTCTTAAACCAAAACCTCTTAATAATCATTGTTGTTGGTAATATATTCATGTTCTCTACCTATAGTTTAGTCTACTGGATGGTAACATTATCATCTAGTTGGCTGGAACCACATCTCCTTGAATTTATGGTTTACTTTGGAAGGGGTACATTTTATTGATCCTTAGGTTGTGATGGACAATGGAGGATCTATATTGCAAGTTGGGGTGCATCCGTCATTAATTGCGGGGCTGTGTCATTTGAATATAACTTGTGAGAACTGTGAGGGGTGGTTGTACACCATTATCCTTGGATCAAATTCCACCAAACAAGTGGCTTTCGTACTCTATATTTGGTTCAGTAGGAGGGAGAAAGAATATATTATTTTTGTTATCTTCACCATACATCACCATGAACCTCAATATATAATTGATAAATGCATCAGTGGGGCTAACTATGGTCCACCTAGGATTATACGTTCAGGATACAACGCTAGGAAGTCAAAAATACACTCCTAAGAGTCCATAAAAATGAAAACATCTTCTACAATCCATTCTAGTAATATTTTAGATTGATCAACTCGTGCTAACATAGTGGGAGTAGGTATAAGCTTAGTAAGTCCAATAAATTATAGTTCCTATTTTGTCATGACATTTATTGTGAAACTTGGGTCAATAAATGGGTTTGGAATAATCATTTTTCCCAATATAAATGGTTATTATTATACTACTAAGGTCATCACACTTATTAGGTGGGGTTTTCCTATCATTAGTTATGATAGCATCCCTACACTATAAACAATGGGAGGATTCCTAGTTTTCCAACCAATACTTTTTACGCATATCCTCCTTACATTTTTAACACAAATTGGGATGTCCTTTATCATTCTAAGCAATGGAATACTAAAACAAATATTTTTCAATTATTTCATAAATTCAAACTTAATGTTAAAAATGCAGCAATAAAAGTCTCTATTTGATTTTTTTGCTTAATTAAAGTTGAGGAAATTAGAAATTTCAATTTCAGCAGAATACTTGGAGGTAGTTAACTGAGGTGACATGGCTTTAACACTTATAAAAAACCTAAAAAATAGTTTTTAGGTTTTAGTATTTTTTCGGGTTTTTAGGGTTTAGTGTTTTTTAGGGTTTAAGGTTTATGGTTTTTTAAGGTTTATGGTTTTTTATGGTTTATGCCTTTTTTAGGTTTTTAGGGTTTACGGTTTGGGGTTTAAGGTTAAGGGTTTAGGGATTAGGGGTTTAGGATTTATAACAATTTAGTAAATAGTTTTAGTAAACACTTAAATAAAAGTTACAAAACACTTTTTAAAATGATATAAAATCCTTAGGCTTTAGGGTTTGGGGTTTAGGGCTTAGTGTTTAGGGTTTAGGTTTTGGAGTTTATGATTTAGATTTTATAAGGCCTTAGTAAATGCTTTCAAACTTTAGGCTTTAGGATTTAGGGTTTATAAGACCTTACTAAATGATTTTACGATTTATCCTTTAGGATTTAAGCATTAGGATATAGGGTTTGGGGTTTGGGGTTTAGGGTTTAGGTTTTATAAAAAGTTAGTAAATTCCTTTAATAAACACTTAAGTAAAAGTTACATAAGGCTTTCTAAAATGTTATAAAAGTCATAGTGTTTAAGGTTAGCCATTTGTGGTTTATAGTTTGGGATTTAGGCTTTCTGGTTTAGGGTTTAGGTTTTAAGGTTTATGGTTTAGGGTTTCTGGTTTAGGATTTATAACATTAAAGTTACAAAATTCTTTTTAAAATATTAAAAATAAATTAGACTTTAAGGTTTGGTGTCTAGGGTTTAGGGTTTAGGATTTATAACACTGTAGTAAATTCTTTTAAGAAACACTTAAATAAAAGTTTAAATTTTTTTTTAAATGTTATCAAATAATTAGGGTTTAGGTTTTAGGGTTTGGTGGTTTAGGGTTTAGGTTTCGAATTTATGGTTTAAGGTTTATAACACTTCAGTAAATTCTTTTGATAAACACTTAAATAAAATTTACAAAACACTTTCTAAAATGTTTTAAAATGCTTACAATTTAGGTTTTTTGGTTCATAACACTTTAGTAAATTCATTTAATAAACACTAAATAAAATTTAGAAAACTCTTTTTAAAATGTTATAAAATATGTAGGGTTTAGGTTTTAGGGCCTCAACTCTAGTGTTTGGGGCTTACGATTTAGGTTTTATAGCACTTTAGTAAATTATTTTAACAAACACTTAAATAAAAGCTACAAAACTATTTTTAAAATGTTATAAAATGATTAAGGTTTAGGGTATAACTTTTAGGGTTTGGGATTTACAGTTTCGGGCTTAGGTTTTAGGGTTTATAAGAATTTAGTATATTAATTTAATAAAAAGTTGAATAAAAGTTACAAAACACTTTTCAAAATGTTATAAAATACTTAGGGTTTTGGGTTTATGTTTTAGGGTTTATATCACTTTATAAAATGCTTTTAATAAACACTTAAATGAAAGTTTTTTTTTTTTCTCGGTAAAAGACTATCTAGCTATTTATATTATAATACAGAGGATTTTTACATCTGATATGCATGCTGAGCATGGAATAGCCCTGTACAGGTACTGAGTTTACAAAAAACCAGCCGTCTGAGTCTCCCACACAGGGGCAGCTGCAGCTGGTTGCCCATGACCTTGTCCAAAATTGACATTGATTTACTTGACTAACAAAAACAGAAGCACCGAGGTGCTGAATGATGCTAACTAGACACTTGAATGCCCACGCAGGGGCGACTGACCAAAACTGACTGTAAGAGGTGGTAACCAGACCTAAATTCGACATAATCAACTTGCAAAAAAGGATTACCCGGCAAAGCTTCATTCCTGGGGATTCGCAGATGGCGGTTGAAGGCTTGCAAGCTGCTGCTCAGCTTCCTCACAGGGACCCTGTTCTTCCACAATTCGCGCCCATCCCTGTCCTTCCTCCACTCCTTCCCATCTTGCCCTCCACGATTCCTCCGTGAAGCCCAGTGGTGCTGGACCCAGGGAGGGCGTGTACCTTTCCATGGGCGCCTTCCCTTTGCCGCCTGCTCCCTGCTCAGCTTGTGCTTCTGACGCCACCTCTTCTCCGCCACCGCCTGGAGGCACCACCGCGCCAGCTTTATCTTCTGCCACTTGGGTGAACATAATTGTGATGTGGGCGTTGATGCCCTGGTGCCCATCCGGACTGCCCAAGGAGAAGACAACTGAACCGAATGCAGGAAGCCTTGCTTCTCCCTCCCCCGCGCTGCCGACCTCCACGAGCTGCTGAGCAGGCAACGGAGTTGCTGTTGCTCTCTTGTGGCAATTACAGCAGCAACAGTGTTGATTTCCCGCCCCTGCTGAACGACTGGAGGAAGCTCCTCTTCCACGACCCCTGCGACACGGCTGCCTCTCCCTTGTTCTGGCCATTGAGCCTTCTTCTTCCAAGACTGTCGATCACTGGAGGCCGAGTCCACCGCGTTCTGCGAGCGAGTTCTTAAGCAATTGAGCCACCAGATGTGGAGCGGCGGGATGGTTATGCCTTCTCGGACATTGACTGCACTCTGAGGGCCATTACCCTCTGCAATTCCCGCAGACCACCATTGAGTCTCACAGTTCTGAACTCCAGCAATCCGAGTTCCCCATTCTCTGTTGCAGAGAAGGCTCAGACCGGGAATGTCGCGACTGAATGGCATCCTGCCGTGAAGAGGTCGATGTATTGCTACGCCATGAACCTGCATTGAATTTTCTGTACCGTCTACCCACCCTCCTGCTCGGCAATGAATGCCTGGAATGACCGCTGAAGCGCTTAAGACATCGACGGCGCCTGGTTTGCCAAGCTGTCACGGGCACGCGGCGACACCTGTGCCTCGTCCTGCTGGGATGATCCGCCACCCGCATCCGGGGATCCTGCATCAGAATGAATAAGCCTCTTGCATTCCTGAGCCTTTTGAGAGTCAGGGATTATGTCCAGCTTCCCTGATAGGAGGTTCAGGGAACAGTCCACACCCAAGTTGGCAAGAAGGTCAGCAGTCTTATTACCTTCCCGTTTTGTGTGAAGAAAAGAGAGAGCTTTGTTTTGAAGAAGCTCTTTTTCTATACTGTTCAATCTTGCTTCCAGTCTCCAACTGTGAGCCACTTTCCTGGTTTGGGAACCATTTTGTATCCTCTTTGCCATATTGATGATGATCTGGGAATCTCCTTCGACCAGAAGAGGCTGGAGATTAAATTCCTTTGCAATTGAAAGTCCTTGCCAGAGGCCTTCCAGTTCGGCTGAGTTGTTGGTGTCCCATCCTAGGCTTCCATAGTAAAGTTGCTTGAGATTGCCTTTGGAATCTCGAATGATACCTCCAAACCCTGCTTGACCTGGGTTTCCCTTGGAGGCTCCATCAAAGTTGAGCTTGTATGAGTTATTGGGAGGAGGAGTCCATCTTCCATTGTCTTTGATGTTTCTGTTGGTTCTCTGAGTTGTTGTGGAGTCCTGATGAATTTGTAACTCCCAGTTGTCAAGAATATTTTTCTCATTGTCAGCAGTAGGGAAGTCCTCTTTTGCCCAAGGTTGCAGAAGCATTGTTTCTCTAAGATTGCTTTTCATTCGATTCCATATAGCTTCTGTTGTGGAGCTCTGATTTTTGAAGATGCGACGATTTCTTTCTTTCCAAATGTTCCAAAGGGCTATTCCCGGGATGATATTCCAGAGGTGATTGAGAATCATGCAGTTATAAGGGTTTTTGGGCCATTGCCTAATGGTATCAATGATGTCATTATTTACTGTGCATCTTCTTTGGCATCTGAAGCTTATCTTGTCCCATATTTGGATGGCCAGAGGGCAAGAGTTTAGAAGATGTTGCTGGGTTTCCTCATGAAGAAAGCAGTTGTGACAAATTGAGGGCCCTTGAAAATTTCGTTTCCTCAGTTTGTCCCATGTGAGAATTTTCTGGTGACCCACCATCCAAAGGAAGTGGGTTATTTTGGGCCAAGTTTTAAAACTCCAGATTCGCCCCCAAAGAGGATCTGGCTTTATGGGGAAATCACCAATCAGATTATAAGCCTCTGTGGTTGAATAGGACCCTTTCGGTGTGTAGCCCCATCTGAGAATATCCATTCCTTCCTGTGCACGGATACTTCTTTTCTTTAGTTCGTTTTCCAATTCCTCTGTACGAGCAATATTGGCATTGTGCGCTGTCTGAATTATTGATGACCATTGTCTGAATCCGTTCACTGTTTCCTGGTTCCAAAATTGATTGACGGCTGCCAGTTGCTGTTCCTGTCTGAGCTGATTAAGTTCTAGCGATAGAGTGCTGGCAAGACTTGGCATTTGATTCCAGGCGTCACTCCAAAAGCGAGCCGAGTGCCCATCCCTTATCTCCCAGAAGCTATGTTTCTGAATTAACTGATAGTGTTGCTTCGCTGCGTTCCATATGAGCGATCTGCTGTCCATTGGCTTAAGCCTTATGAGTTCTTCCTGGGGTCTGTTATCAGCATATTTGACTTTCCAAATTTTGGACCATGGTTTGTCCGGGTTCGTTATCCATTGCCACCAAATCTTAGCATTCATTATAGTATTACTGATCTCAGGGTCCCTTAGGCCTAAGCCCCCTTGGATTTTGGGCTTGCATATGTTGTCCCACTTTACCAAGGCCCATTTGCGCTTGGTCTCTGTGCTTCCCCATAGGAAATCTCGCTGCAGATTTCTTAGTCTTTTTAGAACCCATTTAGGAGCGGCTAGGATGGAAAAGAGGTAGAGGGGCATGGCTTGTAAGACAGACTTTATCAGAACCGCTCGACTAGCCATATTGAGAGATCGAAGAGTCCATAGAGAGAGCTTTGATTCAATCTTTTCAAGCATGGTCCTCCAAGCTGGCTGTTTGATTGCAGAGGCTGTGAGAGGAGCTCCTAGGTATGTGGAGGGGAGGGAGGCGGAGCAGAAGCCTAGAATACGGGTGATCGCATTTTTGACTACAGGAGGGGTGTGGAAAAAGAAGATATGAGATTTGGAGCAATTGACTTGGGTGCCAGAGGCATCTGAGAAGTCTCTGAGAAGGGATTTCAGATGATAGGCTTCTTGGACCGAAGGATAGCCATAGAGCATGGTGTCATCCACAAATTGTTGATGGGAGGAGGCGGGGGAATGGTGGATAGATATACCTTTGAGCTGCTGAGAGAGGAGGGCCTGTTTAATGTGCCTACCTAGACCTTCAGCCATGAGCACAAAGAGAAAAGGGGATAGGGGATCTCCCTACCTGATACCTCGCGAGGGCTTGAAAGGGCATGAAGGGAAACCATTGACCAGGATCGAGAAGTGGGATGAGGTAATGAGGCTCATGATCCAGCGTACCCAAGAGGAGCAGAATCCAAAAGCAGTCAACATGTGGTGAATATAAGACCAACTGAGTTTATCAAATGCTTTGGATAGATCAAGCTTGAGTAACATACCTGCCTGCTTAGAGAGCTTGAGCGAGTGAATGATTTCATTTGAGAGGATAATGCCGTCCAGTATTTGTCTTCCTTCAACGTAGCCCGACTGTTCCGGAGAGATGAGCATCGGAAGTAGGGGTTTTAGTCGATTTGCTATCACTTTGGATATGACTTTGTATATTACATTGCACAGGGCGATGGGCCTGAACTTGTCAGGGGTCATGGAGTTCTCTTCTTTGGGAATGAGAGCAATGAACGTGGAGTTGAGGGAAGGGAGAATCCATCTCATTGCTCTAGATTCCTCAACTATTTCCCAGACTTCCATTTTGATCATATCCCAAAAAGTGTGAAAAAAGGTAGTGGTGAAGCCATCCGGGCCTGGTGCCTTGCCATCCTTCATCTGTGCCATTGCCTCATCGACCTCCTGGGGCTCAATTGGACGCATGAGGAGCTCATTATGATCATCTGTTACGAGCTTGGGGATGTTGCTGGTAATTTTCCGAATCTCCCTTTGTCTATCCCCCTCCGTTTCCCTATGAACTTGTTGAAAGTGATTAAGGAGGGTCTGTTCTATCTCCTTGTGCTCTTCTACTTTTGCCCCCTGCTGATTCTGGAGAAAGGGTATGTTGTTGTGCATTCTTCTCTGGACTGCTGTATTGTGGAAGAACTTAGTGTTGCGCTCTCCTTCTCGTAACCATCTGACCCTCGATTTCTGTTGCCAGTATATCTCCTCTTGTTTCCTCCGTTCCTCCAGTCGGTCTGATATGAGCCTTTCCCTATCCAGAGTTGCGTCCGTATGCCCTTCATTGATTATATTCTGATGAAGCTCCTTCAGCTCCTTGAGTAATTTCTGCTGCTCCTCGAATATATTCCCAAAAGTCTCCCTGTTCCAGCGCTTTAATTGATTTTTAAGGAACCATAGGCGTTGCTGAAACCTATACATTTTTGTGCCCTTCGGCGGAGTGAAGGAGTCCCAGGTTGATTTGACGAAGTTTTTGAATGCAGGGTGGGATAGCCAGAAGGCTTCGAAGCGGAACGGGCGCCTGGTATGATTCCCAGGTCTTTGCCATTGCAAAGCTATTGGCCAATGGTCGGACCCAGAGTGAGCGAGAATTTCTGCCGAGAAGTCCCCCCCAAGGTGGATCGCATTGTCTGAAATCAGAAATCTATCAAGTTTTGAGGAGATTTGATGATTTCCCCTACGGCGGTTACTCCAGGTGTAGGTGCCATTGCAGAAATGAAGATCTATAAGAGAGGCTGATTGAATGAAGTCCTTGAAACGATGTGCTTCTGGTTCCAATCTTGATCTTCCTCCTGATTTCTCCTCAGTCTTGGTTGTCATGTTGAAATCTCCACCCACAATCCAAAGGGGATGTTGCATGTTCCTGTTTAGAACCTCAATGGATTGAAGGAGCTCGTTTTTTTTCCTGGGGTCCTGTGGAAAATAGACATTGGAAAGGTTGCCATGAACATTAGTTCCTATTATATGGAAGGTTGCTTGAATAAAAAAGTGGGAAGCATGAAAATTTTCGAGGGAGACAGCTTGTGAGTTCCATGCTATAGCAAGTCCCCCAGAAGCTCCTGAAGCATCTACTGCAACTGATTTGCAATCTGGCCAAGCTTTCGCAAGAAAGCGGCTGAGTGATGTACCGTTACATTTGGTTTCCTGGAGGAAACACATCTGCGGATTTTCTATCTTGATCATTTTTTTCAACATCCTTTGTTTTCCAGGGCTGTTAAGCCCTCTTAAATTCCAAGAGACAAGCTTCATGGTTTAACTGATTGGTGCAGGTCTGTAGTACTTCGTCAGCTTTGCATACCTACCTGAGTCCACCAGGATTTTTCCCACCTCTATAGTTCTTTGGAGATCTGTCTTCCTTCCTCTTTTTTTGGAGTCCTTTGGCCGTGCATTATCATTCCAATCGCTGCCAGGATGAATGCCAAGTTTGTTTTGGTGATAAGCTCTGGAGATGACTTCTTCTAGTTTTTCTAAGTCGGTCTCCGTGATGGACTCATAAGCTTGTTTCCTGCAAGCTAACTCTAGATCAATGATGTTCAGGCCATTTAAATCAATGCTCTCTGGTTCCTCCTGCATGTTTTGGATTTGGCTTCCTTCTTCCTGATTAATCTCTGAATCCTTCAGAAGGAATACCTCCCCATCTATTTTCATTTCCTCATGGATCACTGGATCCTTTTCTGGGCTTCTTCTGAGAATAATAGGGTTGATCAAAGGCGGTTTGGACCAAGAGGGATTAAAAGGGGGGGGATGGGAAGAGGAAGAAGGGCGATAAGGGTTATTACTGAGAACCGGAGATTGGTCTATAGGGCGATCTTCCGAAGAGACAATGCTGGTTTTGGATGCAGGGGCAATGGGTGAAGGGGCAAGGGAGTCAGGGGTTGTCAAAATTTCAAGGGAGGGATCGGAATCAGGGATATTGCTAAGGGACTCAAAGCTGTTCTTAGAAGCCTGATTCTGGGGTTTGGGAATCTGGGGTTTTGGCCCATTTTGAGGCTTCTTGTGCATGCGTTTCCTACTGGTGACTTTGGTGAATCCATCTTGGGGTGAGGTATCAGAGGTTTCAGGAGCACTAGTTTTGACATTAAGGGGGCAGTCCCTGAATAAGTGTCCTATAACATGGCATCTACGGCATCTGAATGGGACGTGCTCGTAGTCAAGAGGTTGAATCCATTCCTCATCTCTATGAGTTAGGGTAACATAATCTGGAAGGGCTTCATTGAGTCTTATAAAAACACAGATTCTAGCATAAGAAATAAACTTACGGTTTTTTGTTTCCTCAGCAGCTCTGATGTATTTGCCCACTCCATTGCCTATCTTCATAAGGCATTGCTCTGCCCAGTATTCCTCCGGGAGTGAGAAGAGCCTGATCCAGACGGGCGCCCAGGCTAGGTCTTCGCTATCCGGGTTGAAACGGGGTTTCCAGTTCCTGAGGTATAGTCCTGCCGAGTTGAAGAAATATGGACCTCCCTCCAGAATCCGATTCTTATCTTCCAGACAGTAGAATATAACTGTGAAGAAGCCTTTTGCTCCTAGTTGGAGTGTGATGTCCCCTTTTGGCTTCCATTTGGCAGCTATCCATCCTCTTAAGGCTCGTTCTGTTGGCCAAAACCCGATGAATTTCCCTATGACTGCATGCTCTTGCATGAACTCAATCCGGCTGTCAATGATGTCTCCTGGCAGTTCAATTCTCGGTCTTTCCTTGGCTATTGGGCGGCAGGTCGATGAGGAGACCTGAGGTTTGTCATTATTTGGATCTTGCTTGCTTTGCATGTTACTGTTGTTTTCTGGGTTTTCCTGCCCTTGACTGAGCAGGTCCGGATCAAAGGATCCAAAGATGACCTCCTCATTTGCTTTGAGGTTGGAAGGGGAGGGCTTTGATGCCCCCCCCTGATCCGATTCCATGAATGACGTTGTCTTCCCGAATGAGCAGGCAGGGAGCAGAAGCGTCAGGCTACGCGGATGCAGCGCGTTGCAGGCGGTCGGCGTTTCCTTAGGGCACAGTTCAAAACCCTAATTCCTATTTGAGTTGATGTGGAGTTATTAATGATAATATAAATGTTTATTAAGAGAACTTAAATTTATAAAGGGTTATGTAGTATATAAGTAAAATGTATTTTCATTTTTTAATTTATTTATTTAATGATATAATGAATTGATATTGAATAAATTATTTTTTTCCTAATTAATAATTATTTTTTAATTTATTATTTAATATATTATATATATAAAATAATGAACGTTTTTAGAGGAGTTTAATTAATGTGTTTTAAAAATAATAACATATATAAAAGAGATGAACACGTTTATAAAAAAGAAAAAATTAAAAGTTTGTAATTGTTTTGTGATTTATCAAATTTAATGTGTATTATTTAACATTTTCATGCACATGATCAAAATATTTATATTGGTTTGATAAACCTTTTTTTTATCAAGAAGATTAAGGACTGCCCCTTCCATAAACCTCTCATTTTTGTGTTTCTTTACGCCTAGGAATACTGATGATATTCCTAGTAGCTTGCATTTCTTCCTATTGACGGGGAAAAATGGCCTCACAATAGTTTGGGGATCTCCTCAGTGTGAAGTCTCAGTCATACCTGACACCATTTGGGATATGAGCCCCATCCAATATGTGGTCCCAAATGCCACCATGAATGTTTTACACCTGGCTATCAAATGCGGAGATGTTAGTACTAAGACAAGAATGAAATTCCCAGAGAATGAGGATGAAATCAACCCACAATTAATAAAATTACTAAGTGATGTACAAGAATAAGGCAACAAAATTATAAAAAATTACATATCAAAGAGGAGTTAGTTAGCCAATACCATATGAAACATACAATTAAGAGAGTGTCAGAGGTTAACTACAAATTAGTTTCCAATAAATTACTACCATTAACATGGAATAAAAGATAAAATATTCAAAATCAAACACATGTCCAACAACTATGAATTATTTCATCAACATATCACCTACATGAAATCACACATAAAAAACACAATGAAAATACCACATAGCCAATACAACCAATGTGAAGATGAATGGAAATCAATGCCAAAAGTGAAGAATTTCTCATTATTCGTGATTCAATTTCAATTACATGTCAAGTAGGTCCATCAAATGCTAGTAGTAGAAAATAGGTTTCTCATGCCATCTTCAAGTAAAAACCATAGTCTCACCACAACTTACCCTACTATCCTCCAACTGTTGAGTGCTTATATCTCCTTAAGCACAAAACAACTATCTAATTCCTAGCCTACCTGAAGTGCTAAATGTCCTTTCTAAATGAGGCATGAGGGTATATTTATACAGAAGGGAAGGTGGATTTTCACCTTCCCCATGACCTTTCGTATCCCTTATGACCTTTTGTATGCCTTATAGTCACAGTCACTCTTTATAAGTCGCATGTGACAATTCTAGGTCGCATTTCTAGAGTGTAATGAGAGGAAGGGCAAGTCACAAGTTGCAAATATAGAGGATAGTCAATAAGTCAAAAGGAACTGAAGATGTGTTTTTTGACTTGAGTTTCTCTAGCCTTTAGTCGAAAGTTGGAAATCAGGGTTCTATAAAATATTGGATTAATCATTAGGGTCTATGCTTGTGATATATGACTTGGGAGATTAGCCCTATAGTTTAAGTCGCAAATTGTGTTTCTATAGGCCAAGTAGGCTAGCATTACAAGTTGTGATTATGACTTGTAACAAGGACAAGAAGCTGAAGTCTTTCAAGGCTTATAATCATTACATCAAAGGTAAAATGAAATTAGATTCAATTCAAAGAAGAAGTGAAATATTTAGGAGAAGATAGGGAAAGAAGCCTGAGAAAACTTCAAGTAGAGGGGATTCCAAACACATTGTCACATGTAACACCATAGACTCATTACCACCTTTAAACTCAAGTATGTATGAAGCTAAGTTGATCTCTACAACAATATGCCATCAATGAATCAACAGTGGACTATGATGTGTCTTTTAAGCTCATTGACCTAATATTTTCTGCTTCCCATTAAGAGTTTCTTATAGTAGTAGTAAGCCTTTTGGTTGGATTGTAGTCTCATCCAAACCCATACAATAGGCACACACAAGTATAATCTCAACATCATCTTCTCAGAAACATAATACAAACCAAACAAGGTGGGTAATATATGCAATAGTTGATGAAAATATCTGATTAGGTATACCCCTCCTTCACCTATATAAACTATGAATAGATGAATATGGTTGATAAAACTTTTAATTGATTAATTGCAAATTCCATACACCTTACAATGAGGATTAGGCAAGAGAAGAAATCATAGGTAAAGCGTATGATGAAATTATATGAAAATGTAGATTATGATAGTAATTAGGTCGTTAGAGGGTTTCAACCACAGGGGTACCGCTAAAACCTTGAAAACAAAGGAGGCACCCAAAATTTAAGTAGTCTAAACAAAAATTATGAGGGGTGTTGTAGCGGCTATAACAATTGGTGAACCACTAGTAGAATCTAGCATCTCTGCGTTAGTCCATTCAATAGATAAAGTCGTATTAATAATGCAAGGAAGTATTTAATATACACCGAGCGTGCCACTTCAATTTATTTGCCCATTTATAGATATTCCCTTCATCTATCTCTTTAGCTAGGTATTTTTAGTATTTACACACTAAAACAAGATCTGACACATGTAAGTATTTGATGATGATGCAAAGAACATGATAGAGGGTTTATTTCTTTCAGAACTTTAGAATGAGCTTCTAATGTTGCTCTATTGCTAATGAGCACCCATAGCCCTGATGAAGTCACTCAAGAAATTAAAAGCATTGCTTAGCTTCCAATAAGCATCCACAACCTTGACAAAGTTGATTATATCACCTCTCTGTGTAGGAAGCCTTTCTCATTCCTTTATCCTTTATTTAATTTTTCTTTTTTTCATGCACATTGGTATAACCTATTAGGGCTTTCATTATGCTAGGGTGGATGAGGGATCCCGACTTATTTTATGGGAAAGATAGGTTGTTTATTGTTTGACATAAACTAAAATATTTCAGTACCTAGGTTTGTCATCATGCCATACTTTTAAATCACATCTCAAACTGACAAATGGAGAATGAAAACACACAAGTTAAAAATGTTGAGGACTAGACCAAAAATAGATTTTGGGTTATAGATATAGGCTTTATGGAATTATTAGAGTTACGACAAATGTTAAATCATATTTTATTTTCTAATAAAGCAAATTAATGTAAAGGATATCAAGGATAAGATTTCAATGCTATTTTCTACAAGAGGTTGCTTTTTGGAGTGACTACCACAACCACATACAACCATTGGTTGATATTTCAACATTATGAACAAGGTATGTAAGGTAGATAAGGGGAGATATTCATGGCATCATTTATGTACAATATTTAAAAGAAAGTGTAGAGAACAATACTTAAATGAAAAGGTAGATGAAGCAAGAAATGTGAAACTAAATGTAGCTAAAAGGAGCAGTGTAAGAAAAGAAATTTAGTTAAGAAGGAAATGTTCCACCTAATAGATACTAAAATCAAAACAATATAAAATAGAAATGTGATATAGTGCAAACAAGAACTTAATTCAAAGCAATGCAATGAAGCTAACTAAATGTGGATGAACATAATGCAAGCATGAAACCAACTACGAAATAAAAGGAATGAATAACTATTCTAACAAGAAAACAACTGAAAGTAAACCTAAACCCTAATATAATTAAACATGCGATCAAGATTATGTGAATTCAAACTTCCAGTGAAGCCACGGGAGGTTCTCCTAACCTGGAAATGTAAAGATGTTTATGACGAGCACAAGTATGAAATAATTCATAAAAACAAATATGTTTACTTATGTAACTTGTAAAAAAGATAGAAGGTCACACATGCATGTAAAAGAGTTAACCAAAAAGGAATACTCTAACTGGGCTACAATCTTATATTGATATATTGAATGGTAAACATGAGCATCCTAAAAACCTCTCAAAAGTGTGCATTCATTCACATTTTCATTCATGCCAAGCACAAGAGAAAATAAAGGCCTCTTATTTATAGAAGAGTTTACTAGATAGAACTCTTTCAATCAATCAAAAATTCTATCATGATAAACTAAATGATCATATTTTAAACCCTGAAGGATTTTCAAAAATGAGCATTCATTCAGTGAAAGAGTTCTAGGATAAAATCTAATGAAGACACCCGAACATAATCTTATCTAGGAATCTTGTCAAGATCATGAGGACTTGAAATAACCATTAGCAAGAGTTTAAGTGCCTCAATTTCCAGACAAGTCTCTAAAATTTAAAATGGTTGATCATAAAATTTTGGTGGGTTAGTAAGATCAACAAATGAATATGGACAACTATCTTTAAATGTTTTAATGATGACATTGTCAATAGGATGATAGTTGTTAAAGAAATTGATTTGATCAGATTCATGATTTAACACATAAGCTTCTTCATGGATTAATAATGATAATGAATCATACATATGGATTTATTCAACATTTAAAGCTATAAAGTCTTCCTCTTCACCTATTAAATATTGGACATGAAAAGGGATGTGAACAATGGATTTGTTCCTTTCATCTCCTAAATGTGAGATATCATCACCATGTACCTAATAGTGATCAAAACTAGTAGAATAAATATCTAAAATATTTGAAGAAATCATTGGTGCAGTGGACTCATAAACAAATTAGGGTACAATGAATAGTGCATCGAGGATGACAAAAGATGAAGTGAATCTTGTGAAGAAACAACAAACAATTTTGATTAAACATCCATATCTTGCACATTCACATCAATTTGAGTTAACAACCTATCAGCACATAAGCTATGTTCCACAAAATTATTTGAACATCCATTGTCACCTAAGAGAATTCCTTGTGCAAAAATAAAAATACTTACCTTCATAACATGCACGAGAGGAAGAAGGTCTTGTCTGCTAGAAAAAGAGCTTGCTAATAAAGACACCTCAACTCAGCCCACAAACTGATCTTCATATATAGAATGATGAACATAGAAACCCCTAAAAACTTGCAAATGTGTGCATCCCTTCACATTGTTCCTCATATCGAGCACACAAAAAATGAGGGGTCGATTATTTATGGAAGATTTTAAAAGGAAAGAATCTGCCAACCGATGAGCAATTTTATATTGATAATCAAAATAACATGCCTTAAAACCTTATACATGTCTTGAAGATATGCATTCAAACCCTAAATTTAGTACAACAGAGAGGAAATGTTGTTTTCTTGAAGAGGAATTAACTAGACAATATTACTACA
>APFE030596366.1:0-20285 GCA_000404065.3 Pinus taeda
ATACTCCAGTTTTCTTTTACTTTCAGGATGACAGTGTGATTTTCTTACAACAAGGCCTCCATAGCCCGAGGAAAAGGCACATAGATCTGCAGGCTCTCTGTATTTTACAGGAGAAAGAAGTCCCCAGTTGGAGCCAATGTTGTAGCATTTTTTGGTTTTCATAATTTAGAATATTTAAAAAATGTTAAGTTAAGATATGGACATAAGAATAGTGAATAAAATGTTTTTAAAAGAAAATATCTTGATGATGATTTGCCTATTAAATAAAATGTTAGGTTAGAAAGAAAAGAAAATAAATAAACTATGAAAGTGAGCAAGTCTAAATGCCACTACCCTTTTTCTACAAAATAATGGTTGTGTGCAGCTTGTCTTAAATGCCACAACCCATGACAGTCAAATATTTTAATCTTGGCTGCTTCATGCTTTAAATTTGATGTTATAGTTAGATAATAAAGATCTGGCCAAACTGTTTAATCTTGGTAGATCAGTAGTAAGGTAGAGGATAATAAGGTACTCATCAATTTAATCTGAGCCCATGGAGGTTATAATGATAGATTTAGATAGTTTTATTTTGTAAAATAAAAGAATGGAAAAGGGATTGTTAGCTTAAATTCACCCATTAAGTGAATAAAAAATGATAGGATAAGCAAAGGGTAAGTAGAGAAAGGTTGCAGATGTTTGATTATTCATTGGACAAAATGCACATTTATCATGCTTTACCATATGTTTCTATGTCCATGAGGTAATTACTCAAAACAAATGAAGGTCTACTAGATCAATTAATTAACTGCCCATTCATCCCCATTCATCCTCATATTCACTAATTTCCCCTTCCTACCTTCATACATTCATATTTCATTCTTTTCCGTAGAAAACCATTTTCCTAAGGCCCAAACCCGTTTTTCCTAGGAAAAGTGAAAATCCCATGTAAAATCCCTTTTTGCATGAAAAAACCACAAAATATGTTTTATCATAAGTATTATGCATATATGAAAAGCAAGTAATCCCATGATAAAGCATTATACTTAGTATTTCCCCTTTCTGCATCATATTTTGCCTATAATTCCCTTTTCCACCTATATTTACCCTATTCACATATATTTACCCTTTTTCGTTCATATTTCATATTAACATTAACTTAACTTATTAATCCCTTAAAATTCCCCTTTCTCGTATTTATTAACTCCTTTATAAAATAACCTGAAACCTTGGTTTTATAATAGAACTATGTATTTTCATATTGCATCACAATAGTGGCAGATCACAACCTTTCAACATGCAACCACTTTCCCCAATTATGATATGCAATCAAGGATGGGCCTGAAGTTGACCAAATATTTATTATAATCTATATTCATATCGTACTACCCCCATCACAAGTCCCGACCAAAGAATATACCTTCCGCCATTGCGATCACCAATTGCAATTGGAACCCGGACTTGATCACATATCATATATCATGTATTCCTACGTTGTGTTTGGCCCTTATCGCATTCCTTTGCGATTGGCCTTCCCCCGCTAAATTACAATTGTGATATGCGATATAAACCTAAACCCAATATCATTATGTGCCCGATTTCATAAAATTTCAAGTCTAACTTATGTGTTTTGCAAAGGTTTTCTTTGTTATATCATTTTTAGGATTTAAATGAGGAATTAACCTTAAACCTCCATTTCACTTCTAATATAGGTTTTTAACCATAATAAAGCCATTACTGCCATATTTAATCATTACTTCCCTCCATATTGTTCCTTCGCTCCACCACCATTTGATCACATACATTCAAATCCAATAGCCCTCAGTGATTTTTGGTTAGTGCTCTGTACGGGCATTACCCACCTGAAAAATGGTTTTGCACTGTCCTCCATTGCTACATGTCAAGCTCATATTATATTGGGTGGACCCTTTCTAAAACCACCCATGCCTTATAACTGGTGCGATGAAAACTACCTTATGCAAAAAGAAAAAATGGTTACTGTTCACTTCACACCATATTTCAAAAGAAAAAACCCTTTTTTTCATTTAAACGCCTAAAACACATGTTTTCTCTATTTTTGCCTGTTTACACAACAAAGTCTCCATATGCCTATGCGACCATAAAACCATAATTTTACCTTTAGATACACTATAGACTCCTTCCAATAGCCTTTCAAAGCTCAATAAAGCTATTGGTGACCATCTTTGTCACCTTTTGTTTCTTAACAGTTTCCATGTTTTGCAGGTAAAGACCCCTGTTCCAGGCTTACAAAGGAAAAGCCTGCGCACTGTTGGAAGACAAATATGAAGACCATATCAATTTAATTTACCTTTTAACATAAAATCTAAAGTGATTTACTGTTGAAAAACACAGTAAAAACCTGGATTGTACAGTAAAGGTAAAAAGACAGTAAAAGTTATTCTGTAGGGTTAAAGGATATTCACAGAGTTCAAAGAGTATCAGATCAAAGATCAAACTGAAGGAATCAACCAGCATGAAGGATACAAACAATTTAGCAGCTTAAAGGGAAAAATATCAGACAACAAAGCCAACACAACCTGAATAAAAGGGACAAAAAGAAGTAGTTCAATAGTTACCCCTATCTTCTTGCATGAAGATCTTTTCCTTTCCTAGAATAAATCTTAATCAGTTTTAAGATATTTCTCTCCTTTCGAGCTATGAAGGGTTCTAAGTTCAAGACTTACTGTTCATAGCTTGTTAAGTTGTGACTGTTCATTCTACTTTGAACTTAGAAGCCACCTCTGAAGGAAGCTCTTCCAGACACTTGATGTACTCAGTGTTTCTAGAACCTTAATACAAAGCAGGGGATTCTGAATTTGGTTTTACATAGTTTGTGTTATTCTATAAGTTTTTCTAGTTATCAATCATTATTTTTTTTCTTCATATGCTTATGACTTATAGAGATATCTAGGTAGGAAAAATTGTGTCTCAATTTATTCCTATAAGCTCCTGAAATGATCATCTATTAAGAGAATGGATTAATAAACTTTCTATTTAGCTAATCCCCTCTAATCAATAAATCATCAACATCTTGTGTAAGCTTAAGTATACTACCTTGAACCTTTGGAACATAGTTTAGAAGGTTTTCCTAATTATGATTGTTCTGTTTTATAGTCTGGAAATTGTGATAATCACATTTTTGTTGTCTTCTTCTCACCACTATTTTGACCTATATCACTATGTAAAGATTTATAGCATCCCTTTGCTGAGATATTAATATAACACAAAGGATTAATTACTTCAATTCTACATCTTTCTTCGTTCATTAGTCTTCCAAAATTAAAACCAAAAGCCCCAAAACAACTATTTTAGATGCTATGACATTGGTAGCTAACCTACTACTATCTCAGAGGTACAACAAAGCCAAGATGAGCTAAGAACTGAAAAATACTTCCAGAGGTGTTAGACTCATTTTTCATGAGCAAGGTCCATTAAGAGAGTTGGATTTCTACTAGTGTGTCACCAAGTGTTGTAGTGGCTACAACCACCCTCCAAACTTTTTCCTTAGCCTGTTTTGGAGCCTCCATACCAACCTTCATAGTAGTTTGCATTGCTTAATCAAGTCCTCAAGCTTTAGTGTCTTTATTACTCAAAGGTAGCCTATCGATCACAGTTTGATCTTTTCTCTTCATAGTCTTCTCACCCGGACTTGGTCCAACTGCAGGTTGAGCAGCTTCCCCTTGAAAATTGGAAAATTCTAGAGGGAAACCAGCCTTCCCTAAAGAAATTGTGAAATCCTCTCTAACAGCAGGTTGGGCTACAGGATTGCACAATCTTGCCAGCAAACCATCCCAGCAGGATTTGCGCAAATTTTCCCAGCAACAGGTTGTTCAGCCCAGGATTTGCACAAATCTAGGTAGTAGTCAGCTGCTCAGCACAGAAATTATGAAAATCCCCTTGGCACCCAGTGCAACTCCTAGCTAGAAATGCACATTTTCCTCCAGCAGTAAAGCAATCTCTTACATGTACAGCTGAGTGGATTGGTTCCCTTAAGGACTGAGTGCAATAATTTTCCATGCATTGGCTATTTCTCCCAAGGCAACATCTAAAGGTATCCCTTATTTTAGGGATTTATGTTTATCAGTTGGAGGTTACATGTAAGGAACAATTCAGAAACCTCCCTCCAAGTTTCGCTTCCCCTAGATTTGTGACATGCACATCACAACCTTGATGTTATAAAAAATCATCAATGAGACACTACAAAGATCATACCTCACATCAACCTTGTAGCTATGACATCCCACATCACATCTAGGAGAAATCAGCGCATTCAGCTCAGCTGTTTTGGGGTAAGCTCGCTTCCCATGCCTTGTGCTGCATTTCTCTCACTTTTTGTGTATTCGATTGTGTGAGTACTTTTTGCTTCATTTCTTTGAATGCCTACTGTCATTTACATGTATTCTATCTTGTCCTAGATCTGTTTCAGTTTTTGTTGCTATCTCACTGTTGTTGCGTGCATGAAACTGTTTTGCACGGACGTTCGGCCAACCGACCAATGGCTTCATCCACATGCATGTTGATCTGTTTTTTGAATCTTCAATTCATGTTTTGCATGCACTATTTATCACTTCTTCTATCACTTATTGTCTCCATGCATTCATTGACTTACTTGCTTTCAGTTTCCTATCGGCGAGTCGGGCCAACCCTGGCCCAGTCTCAGCTTTCACCAAGGCTGCATTGTGTAATCTAGGAAAGGAAGGCTCATCTTCCTCTCCATATTTGTAGATTCCTGCCTGACACTAGCCTCTAGGACTCTTTTGCACATTTATGGAGGATAGTGGCTACTTGGCTCAAGAAATTGTGCAAATCTGTAGCTGGGCCAATAGTCCTTCATAGCTGGAATTACGCAATGCACAATCCCAACAGTCAGCAGATAGACTAAACTATGCATTGCATAGACCCAATAGTCAATCAGTATCTTAGTAGCCCATACTATGCCTTTTGCAGTCTTGGCAGTTGGTCTCTCAATCCCAGTCAAAATTGTGCAACCTGAACGTGATCATTCACCCAACGATGTTGCAATTTAGTTCTCATGTTCATTCTAGTTTTGAACTGACAGATTACTTTCTATGAGTGTTTCCATGTCTCCAAGTATCACAAGTGTTCCTATGCCTCTCAGTAGTATAGGTACAATGGCTTCTAGGAGATCAGAGATGAAGACACCATTTAGAGCATGCTTGGGGATGAAGTTGATCAAGTGTCTATGAGCTTTCTTAGTCATGAAGACATCAAGTTGTTCGTGGACAAGGACATCAAGTATAAGCATCACAACGAGCAACATCATGAACAATAGATGAAGGCAACATACTGAATGCAGTGAATGCAGTGAATGAAGTGAATTCAGGGAATGCAAGAGGAAGGTTGTTGACAACATAGAAGTGGAGCAAAGTTGCAAGATCAAGTAGATCCACTGACAATGAAAGCATTTTTGGAGACTCAAGCTCTGAAGTGGTGGCACGACATGAAGATCACACGAAGGCAAAAGATGGAACAAAGAAGGAGTTGCATGTCTTGAAGTAGCAACTCAGGAAGAACATGAAGCTTCAAAAGCAGTCCAATTAGTTACAGTAGGAACAGGAACAGCAGTGGGTGCAACATGCACTGATGGATGAAACTTCACGATTACAACTTAAGGATCCATCCCAGCAGTCGACACAGAGAAAACATTGTGAGTAGTGTTGTTGATCGCATGAAATGGGTCTAGTAGCATGCATGTCGTTGAGCACACACATGCAATCCAACCCATTCAACACACTCACCAAGGCGAAGACAAGAAGCAAGTCCAACTAGGGCTGAACATGCACTTCAACAAGTTGATGCACATGACCACGATCACACACTTGAAGATTAGCACAGACACTATGCATCAATGTGTTACCAGTTCAGCTGCACCCAAGAAGACCATGCGCATGTTAGCAGATGAGCTGGATGAAGGGGCCAAACCAATTCATCGATTGCAATGGAGGCAAGAGTCCACTTTAGCAAGATGTCACCATGAGGTGTATGCACACCATCATGGACAACCAAACTTGGCATCATCTCACCACCTCCACCATCATAAGCATGCCAAATAGTTGGTCTCATCATAGCAAACCGAGTATCAGTGATATCTTCCAAGGCTTTCTCAAGCCATGTTGTCTCACATGAGTACATGTGGATTGTAATGTTGAGTCATGTCAAATGTAAGTGAGGTGTCAATGGTTGGATGTAAGAGTCATAGAGTAGGTGAAGAGTCATAAGGGTAGTTGAACTGTCACAAAGGGGAATTTCAATGGTCACCCCACCCTTTCCTATAAATAGTCCCTCATAACTCATTTAAGGGCTTTTGTTCAGCCAAGCCTCTACTCAGACTATCTTGAAGAAGGCTTCAACAGTATCGTGACATGACTTGGCTACTCCACTACACGGAGCTGCTACATTTCTTTGGAGGAGCACGCAGATGTGGCTATAACGTTCCACTGTTGGGGCTAGTAGGTTTACATGGTGTATTTTATGATTGTGACTTACACTTCTTTAATAGTAAGATCCATCACATTTTCATGCATATGTTGTTATTGTAGTGGGACTGTTCCGGTTTCTTTAATGATATATTTTGTTTAACTTACATACTTGTATATGAAATGATTACTATGAAATTATATGAATCTTGTTGTTAATGTGTTGCATATGTTTTTAATGTTGTCACCATCTGTGTCGACTGCTCTGCTGAACATCAGACAAACCTTTCTCATGAACCTTGCTATCTCAACCGTCACACTTGTCTCATATTGATCTGCGAGTGTTGTTCATGTTATCTTACCTTGTTGTTGTGACTGTCGCGTCTGAGTGGACTACTTCGCCAGAAGTTGTGCATGTCCTTTGTGTGGTGTGTTCCTATCCGAGTTGGGACTGATTCCTTTCAACCTGAAACTCACCTTCACCTTCCTCTCCCTTCAAAGTGTTGGGACCTCTTACACACATTCCTTGACTCTCTGGATTAGTCACACCCTTGTTACTGACAAATTTATCTTACCTGCCTCTGTGTGACATCACAGTCATGGAATTACCTTACGACCCACTGCTGGTACTCCTACACAAAATGGTCTGAGGTCTAACTGGGACTTCTTACCAGGGATATACCCTTGACATGTTCTTGGGTCCAGCACTATCAACACTAAAATAACAATAATTTTGATAATCGACATGCAAATTATGAAATCTTTCACAACAATACACGATAACACTTCAATTAATATATTCCATCTATCTTATATGAGACATCAAAGATAATTAGATACACTACAAAACAAATTAGTACACAAGCCTAGATAATTTACACAAACATTAATAATAATGAATTAATAAATACTTCTAAAACACATGCATTAAGTATTAGATGAACCTTTGCATAGATGGGTGATATATTTTGATGGGGAACATGTTGAGAAATCTATGCATGTAGGTATTGGGGTTTGATTCCTCTTTTCTTAATAATTAGTTATGATTTATCTTGGATTATTTTACTTATTTATTATGTTTTCCTTCATCAAGAAATTACCAAATTAAATTTATATGAATATCACAAGAACATGAGACAAAAGATGTAGGCACTCACCTAGGGAAAGACCCCTATCTCGGGGAAATTCTAGTCCAACTCTTCCACTAGTAGATTCAAGCCAAGATGAGAAAATCCAATACCCTTTGGACCCAGACAAAGGCCTCCTCCAATCACCATGTCAACCATTCCTTTAAGTAGATGAATTCTTCCAAAGTTTCCAAGTGTCAACTCTTCAAATGCATCCTCAATGCATAATTTTGGCCCCCAAATTCAATATTCAGCCCCCAACATCAACATTTTGGACCTACGATTAATTCAAAAATTTAAGCTCCCAACTTTAATCCAGAGATTCTAGTAAACTTCGTGTCTATGAGATATATCCCCAAAAACTTCGATTTTCTTTCTTTCTTGGATTAGGTCTTCTTCTCCTACACTTCGCTCTCTTTTTTGTCCACTTTCTCTTTTTATATTGAACTAGTGTGAGTGTGCTTCCAAGAGATTTGAGCTACCTCAATTTATACTACTTCCATAGGGTCAAATTTCCTCCAATAGGGGTGGCTTCTCCACGATAGGGCCGACATGGTGAGGAGGGAAAAAACTACTATTTTGACTCAAAATTGAATTTCTTTACATCATAGAAAATCCCAAGAAGGGTTTAATAAATATGATAATGACTCTTTTGAATATTGACAAGACCTATAACCCTTCAATGGAGGCTATGACCCAGGAAATAAGTGAAAGAGCATGAAACCCATGCTTCAATTTTTTTATTTTTCTTACAATATTTTTTTCCTTTGATAAATACAATTATGAAGACCATCACTAGTTACATTCTTCAACACTCCCTCTTAACTAGGGAGGTATTGATAATTACATATATACTGAGGTACATGGAAAATCTCAAAATGATATGCTCTATGAAGAGTTACAACACACGCAATGCTACATACTAGATACTTGGCCAAGGTATCTAGCTGTGTGGGACTTAGACGTCTTCTAGGCTTCAACCTCCCTACATACCATCATGATTTATCTCTAAGACCAATGCAGGGATCTAGGTGTGTATACAAGGTCAGAGCTCCAAGAGGAATGGTACCCTGCCTACTTCGGGATCTAGGCATTATCACAGGCCCATAATATGTCCTCCCAAGCATCTTTCCACCCCAACATGATTAATATCTACTTATATACTAAATATATAATATAAACCAATCCAAGCATGCTTCTGAAATATTCAAACTTCTTATTTGGAAGAGATTTTGTGAACACGTCAACTATTTGTTCATCTGTCAGAATATATTGTAGCTTTACAACCCCATCCTGCATCAAACATCTAATGTAGTGGTACTTATTATTGATATGCCTTGTCCTGGCATGAAAAATAGGATATTCAGACATCTTGGTGTTTCTTTAATTATCAAAATTTATCACTATAAGGTCTAGTAGATTTGCAAACAAATTTCTGACACGAGTTTTCTTTACCAAACTTCTTTTCAAATTCCACATGCAACAACATATTCAACTTGAGAACTATTTAAAGAAACAAGATCTTGCTTTCTATTTATACATGAAATCATTTCAAATCCTAAACTAAAACGACCATCGATCATTTTTCTTTCACGAATCTCACCACAACCAAAATCAGAATCAGTAAAACCTATTAATTTGACTTCCTTTCCATCATACCTCAGGAGGTGATGAATTGTTCCATGTAGGTATCTCAAGATATGCTTGACAACTATCCAATGGTCATGATGAGGGTCCAACTAAAATTGAATAAGAATGTTTACAAGAAAAAATATTTCATCTTTGGTATTCACCAAGTACATCAAAGAGCCAACCAACTTACAATAGCTTGTAGGATTGATGAGACTAGAGTCAGAGCTTCTCAACTTTAGATTTGTGATAATGGGAGAAGCCATAGGCTTGAAATCCATCATACCAAACTCTTGCAACACCTTCGTTATGTAATTTCATTGACCAATATATATTTCACTGTGTTTCTACCAAACTTACAAGGACAAGTAGTAATGCATGAGTTCCAAATCTTTCATTTCAAATTTTGCTGCGAACATTTTCTTGCATTCTAGAATTTTGCACTCCACACTTTTAATAAATGAATCATCCACATATAAAAGTATAATGCACAGTTCATTATTCAATATATTTATGTATAGGTTTGCATCATTAGAACTTTTAACGAAGCTAATCCTATAAATATAGGAATCCATTCATGTGTACGAAACCCTGGTAGCTTTTCCTTCAAGGCATATAGAGATTTCTTTAGTCGCAAACATCATTATCCCTAGTATTTATCTCAAGTAATTCATGTTGTTCAATATTTACTTCTTCGTCAATGGTTCCATTTAGAAATGTCATTTTAACGTCCATTTGATGTATATTTCATGCCATAGTTGTAGCTAGCAAAACCGAATATCTAATAATAGTGTACTTGGTAGTGGGAGCAAAGGTTCCTTCATAATAAATTCCTTCCTTTTGAGAGAATCCCCTTGCAACAAATGTCTATTTTTATTTATCTATGCTTCCATCAATGGTGTGTTTGAATTTGTAAATCCATTTGGAAGTGACAATAGATTTGTCACTAGGTCTAGGAACAATTTCCCAAACCCCATTCTTCATTCTTTTTGCATTTCTTTCTTCAATTCTTCTTAATGAGAACATTCTTCAAATATATTTGCTTCTTATTCCATTAAATTCGTCATGTATGTTGCATATATGAATATATTTTTAGTATTTTAATTTCTATACAAGTTCCTTTTGTTTCTCCATGCCCTTCAACATCTTCAACAATAATGTTTAACCAATTTGGCCTCTTCTTCATTTCAAGAATAATTGTATGTTGAATAGGTTGACTTGGTCCTTCTACCTCTAGTTTTCTCAGTGTCTTGTTATGATGATATTCTTTTTCAAATAGTTGTACATATTCTTCATGAGACTCAATTGGTATATATTTGGATTTCCTATAGGCATGATTTTCATCAAATATAACACCTATACTAACTGCAATTTTTCCATCTTCTTTGATGTAAATACTATAATCCTTTGATGAAAGGATATAAACTTTTATGCTTGTAGAGTCTAATTTCTTTCTCTTTTCTTTTGGAACATGAATGTATGTAGGACATCCAAGGATTCAAAGATGGTCTTCACATGGCTTCTTTCTTGTAAACACTTCTTTCAGTGGAATATTACCAAGGATTCTATACAGACTTTTTTTTTTTATACATACTATTTTCATGGATGGTTATCACTATACAAATCTTGGTATGTATTGATCAAATATCATAGTCCTAATGCACTCTTTAATGCTTCTACTCTCCCTTTATGTTACTCCATTTTGTTATGGGTTGTAGGGAACAATTAGCTCCCTCTTAATTCTTACTTCTCTAAAATATGTTATAAGTTATTTTGAAGTGTATTCACCTCCATTATTGAATCTCAGAGTCTTTGTCTTTCATTTGGTTAGGGTCTCAAGTTAGGATCTAAACTCCTTGAACTTCTGAAATGCTTCCATTCTTTTTCTTGAGAATACAAATCGATATCTTTTTGGAGTGATCATAAATGAAGGTCACATAATATTGGTTTCCTCCAAAATATTCATTAGATATGGGCCCACATACATCATAATGAATGAGATATAATATCTCCTTAGATCTTGTATCACTTCTTCTCAAGGGTTTCTTAATATTTTTTTCCCAGGGCACATTCCTTCCATACTCCTTCATGTTCCTCCTTAATCTTGGGGATATTGTTTACCATTTAACTGACAAGGTAATATCTTGTAGTGAATATGTCCATATCTTCTATCCTGAAGTTTTATGGTACTAATTTTCATATGAACAAGTAATTGAGGAGATGGAGTTATAACTCTATATAATCTTCCTTCATGAATCCCAATAACCCTCACCTTTTCAAAAGCAGAATCTTTTCCCCAAAGAAAAACTTTATCATATACAAAAGAAACTCTATCTCCTTTTTCTTGTAAGAAAGAAATGGAAAGTAAAATATTTTTCAAACTTATGACATAGAGGATGTTGTTGAGGTTTATCTTTTCTCCACGTTATAGCTTTAATGATGTAGATCCAAGGCCCTTGACTACATATTTGTTGTTGCCTCCAAGCTCTACTGCATCCACTGATGATCCTTTTCGTAGAGTACAAATTTTTCTACTTTCTCCTATCGTGTGCCTTGAGGCTACACTATCAATAATAAATGCATTGTCATCACCAAGTGTACCTATAAGTGCATCCAAGAAACCTTCATTCTTGACTCTACTAGATAGATTGTAGATGATCCTTCCAACCAATCTTCTTGTAATTTTCATGAGATTGAGTCCCATATTCAAATAAATATATATTGAGAGAGAGATATTCTCTTCCAATATTGTTTTTACTTCCTTCAATTGGTAGCCAACAAAGTGATCTTCAACTAGTCCTTCTTTCACCTTAGCTTTGATACCATGTTGAGAAATCAATGCTTGTAGGTATTAGTGTTCGATTCCTCTTTTCTCGATAATTAATTGTGATTTATGTTGGCTTATTTTACTTATTTATTATGTTTTATTTCATCAAGAAATTGCCAAATTAAATGTATATGAATATTGCAAAAATAAGAAACATAAGATGTAGGCATTCAACCAAGGGAAATCCTATATCTAGGCGAAAATTAAGTCCAAATCTTCCACTAGTAGATTCAAATCCAGATGCGACAATCCAAGACCACTTAGACCTAGACAAATACCTTCTCCAATAACCAACTCAGCCCTTCCTTCAAGTAGATGACTTCTGCCAAAGTTTCCAAGTGTTAGCTCTTTAAATGCAACTTTAATCTAAAAATTCGGCCCCCAAGTTTAGTCCAAAAACCATAGTAAACTTCACAGATGTGAGAGATATCTCCAAAATCTTTGATTTTCCTTCCTTCACGGTTTAGGTCTTCTTCTCCTACTCATCACTCTCTTTTTCATCCTCTTTCTCTTTTTAGACCAAGCTTGTGTGAGTGTACTTCTAAGTGATTCAAGTTGCTTCTATTTATACTACTTCCATAAGGTTGAATTGCCTCCAACATGGGAGACTTCTCGAGGGTAGGACTGACTTGGTGAGGAGGGACAACATGACTATTTTGGCTCAAACACCCAAGAAGGGTCTAATAAATATGTAAATGACTATTTTCCTCTTGAGAAGAACTAGAAGCCTTTAATGGAGGCTATGACCTAGAAAATAAATTAAAGAGCATGAAACCCATGCTTCAAAACTATTTTTCTTTTGACAAATACAATTATGAAGTTCGACACTAGTTACATTCTTCAACAAAACATTCCACCTGTTCGTAGTCAATCGATGAGCCAAACTTATTTACTGAGACACCCTTAAGCATGTGTTGTGGTTTCATAGAAACGATTCCCTCCTACCTATCTATTATTAGTTATACATATTTTACTTTCAAGCAATAAATGGTGGAAATCATAGTTGCAACCTTAGCCTAGTACATCTACTAGTGCTCACATAGCTTGTGACTTCTTCTTCTTTTCCTCGGGTAATTCTTCACTCAGCTTGACCCCTCCCAACCTCATAACATCCAAGAAACCTCCTACTATCTATTACTTAATGCCTAGGGATTTTTCCAACATCAGGCCATATCTCTTCTATGCAAGGTGGCCATTAAAATATATTGATTATCCACCATTTGAATTTCCCTTTTAGGGAAACAATTTTCTTGGGCTTGCAATTCATTTCTCACTTGTCAAGAGTCAAGTGGAATCCCCTCTATCAAATCAAAATCCATACTCATTAACATCTCTGATCAACTTGCATTCGTTTATTTATTATTTTTGAAATCAAGCATCTGCAATATTACAATGTTCATCACTTGTTCAGATGCTTCAATTCAAAAAATAATTCACAACAGTAATATAAAACTGAAAAAATTTGGGGCATTAGAATACTTTTGATATGCTATATTAAAGTTAACTACATATTATAGTATGTTTATTTTCTCTTTTCCTCTAATTCATTTTTCATTAGAATTCTCCTTAAATTTACATGTTACAATATTTTTAATATTTCGAACAATGACCATTTCTTCTATTTCTGAATGATATAGTCAAGATGGCATGTTTATGCCAATAGTTCTTGAGATAAAAAGTGGTTTTGGTTGGAATTTGTGACAATATAAAGAAGTCACTAGTCTTGCATGTTGGCTATAATGTTCTTATAGATTAGATACCTAGCCATAACAATGGTCTCCATGGAAGAACATCAAATATTTTAGAGGAAAATTTTAACAGATGAAAAAAATGCCTAGTGTTTGCAATTTTGAATTGGTAGATTTGTTCATGGAAAGTGTTTATCATTTTTATCCTACCATGCATTAAATAAAATATAACCAAAATAATGTTAAACACCATACGAAATATAGAAAAATCATTTTCACCTTCCCAAATTCAAATTGAATTCTTTAAATACCTTCAATTTTTCAACTTCCCAAACACAAATTGAATTTTTCAAATACCTTAAATTTCCAGAGATAAAGACTTCAAAAAAGGTTTTTCCCCTTACCAATTTTACAAATATACATTAAAGATTTCAAATACATTTTTTTCCAATTTATATTTTAAAATTACCTTTTACTTAAACTTCCCACATTTTATACCATCATTAACAATTGAAAAATAATTCATTTGCATTTAATGCCCACCCTGACAAAATCACATGACAAAAAATTATTCATGGAATATTTCTTCATATGCTCAAGTCAATTTGGATAATACTATTAGAATGTCCCTTCCCCGGTATAGTTTGAGATGTAGTTGTTAGCCATAACATCATATTAAGAATTTTCATAATAGATTTATTTCTAAAGTCATCTATATTATCAAAATTTGAATTAAAATTTGGAATCAATAAAAATTTAGCATTTTAAAATGTTAAATTTCATATTATTATAACTAGTCATATATTATCTATTTAGTTTTCTACTGGAAGTGTTATTATTTTTGTTTTGACCAGAAAAATTTTGTCGCTTATCATCAGTTTGAAATGGGTTTGTTTTTTTGTTATTTTTTATAATATTTAAATTATTTATTTTTAAAGTGAGATTGAGGTCTATTATGGGTTGTTTAGAACTTCCATGTTCTATTAGTTACTAATTTTTTGGTTTTTTTTTAACTTTTTTTTTCTTTTTTTTTAACTGTTGTATAATTTTTTTTCTCTTTTTTTTTTCTATTATTTCCATTACATGATTATAAATTTTTTCTGAGATGAATTAATATTATATTAAACATATTTACTAAATTTGCTAAAAGATTAATATTAATAAAAAATAAAATAAAAACACATAATGTCTTAATATCTAGACATATCAGCTTAATTAAGAAATGCCTTTCGGTACCATAATAGAGACAATATAAAGAAATAATTGCTTCATATTAATGGGCTATACAAACACTTAGTTAGAAATAATATATTTAATTATAATAAATTATTAAGATAAAAAATAAATTAAAATAAAGGTAGATAATCGAAATATATAATAGTAAAGCAGAATCAAATAAACAAAGCAAACTAAAACAAGAGTGAGTCAAAAATATATAATTATATATATATATATATTTATATATATATATATATATATATATATTATAAAATCAAGAACTGTTAATTGAGTCAAGATCTTTGTAATAAATAAAAATAATTACTGGAAAATAAAATAAAAAGAACAATAAAAGAGTAAAAAAAATTCAATAAAATAAACAAAGAATAATCTAAAATACTTAAAGGGTTCAAGAATAAACAATATGATAAAAACAATTTAAAAAGGTGTCAATAAAGACCAAGAAGAAAAAACTTAATTGATGAAAACACCAAGAACAAACAATACAAAAAGGACATAGATACCTACAAAGATAAATTATCAGAGATAATTCTCAAAGAGAAACTTAAAAAACTAGGAAGACGGGACATGGACCCAACTTCTGCTAATATTCCAACTATTGTCCTTATTCTCTGCTAATATTCCAACTATTGTCCTTATTCAAATTATGCGGCATTTTTTCTGATTTCAAGGGCCTCCCTTAATTACTCTCCCTGACAATGGCTTCCGCCTCCTCAATGCATATGTTAATCATATTTGTTAATTTTTTGTGATAATATTTAACAATACAATAGTTTTTATAATGTATAAATATTTTTTGGGAAAAATGCTATATTTAACTAAGGGAGGAAAAGAGAAATATTATTTTATTAATTAATATACTATATATATATATATATATATAATGTCATTCTTCAAACATATATTCTATACATTACAATATAGATCACACAAACGTTTTGAATCTAACTAAACACATTTTAATTAATTAAAAAAGATGTAAAGTTAATCAAACAACCTCCCTTCCACATAACCTAGGTAAATTAAACCTAAGTCTTGGCTTTAGATATCACTGTTGAATCTGCCATTAGACAATGATAAAGCAGCGACTACTAACAACCGATAATGAACTTGCGATCTCACTTGCTCCGCCGTATTCCTCTCCAGTTTTGACAGTTGGATCCCAATTTTGGCAATTCGAACTGCAACGCCAATTCTTTTCTTTCGTTGATCTTTTCCTGTCCTTTCCAAAACTACTTGTGTGTCACTATTTTGCTCCTTTAAATGATTCTCTGCGCGCTCTTACTTTCTGGAACCCTAGTCGCCATGATCGTGGCGATGCTGTTTATCCATGCATGCGGATTCGTTTCTCTGTAATAAAATAATACAAATTGCCAATACGCAAATTGCAAGCAAAAAATTTATAACCAATCAGGTTGGCTGTTGGCGGGCAACAACTGGGCATGTTGCGGGCATTATATTTCCTTTCTACCAACACGAAAGTGATATACCAAAAATGGTGGAGGGAATCATGGAGACAAAGGCCTGAAATTTATGCCTCACTGCTCACCGATTCGCTGCAAGTTGGTATTATTATAATGAGAGATTGAGAATTTAGGACCCACTTACGTTTACGTCCTCCATCAGGGAACTGCTCAAGGCTTTTTGCAAAAGAACTTCTAGGGAATATCAAAATTGAACACTTCTGAGCCCTTCAAGGGGTCTCTAGCATGTCAGAGAAGTAGTGAGAAAATTTTACTAGTCAATAAAAATTTAAAGTCATTTAAAAAAAAAATTGAAATAATATCTTAAAATTTTTTAAGGGCCATCAAATTGTTAACCTTTTTTTTTAATTTCATTTTTAATCAAATTAGAATTTTAAGAATGTTGAATTTGTAAATTTCTTTTCATGTTAAAACTTAAATCTCATTTCAAAAACAACAGTTTCCTTTTGAGTTGTTTTTTTTCATTTCAGAAACTTCCATTTCAAAAACAACAATTTCCTTTTGAGTTGTTTTTTCTAATTGTGCATATGATGCATGTTCTTATTAATTATTATGTCACAATTACCTTTTGATACCATTACATTTGGCACTTTCTGAGTTGCTCCCATTTCAAAAACAATAGTTTCTTTTTGAGTTGTTTTTTCTAATTGTGCATATGATGGAAGTTCTTATTAATTGTTATGTCACAATTACCCTTTGATACCATTACATTTGGTAGTTTCAATTGAAAGCGAGTAGATGTCAATATGGGCCATGTATTAGGTCTGTAATTTCATTGGGTTGTGCCTGAAGGCTACGCAAAAGAAGGTTTGACGACGATTTAAGCTGGAGATGAACATAGATTCATCATTCAGCGAACCTCTCTCAAGCAAAGTTTAAGCACGATTTATGCTTGGAGAGGAGGGCATTCAACCGGCTTCCTAATATACTGGACTTGATTTGTTTGAGGATTCCCAATTCCTGGTATATTTTCATATTAAAAGAGATACCAAAAACATATACACATTTGTACACACTTTCGTTGAATCCTAAATCTGTTTAGTATTTTACTGAATTTTTTTATTCATGCAATAAACTTAAATTTTATTGAGCTAGTTGTATATTGGCTTGAACGTTCTGGTCCAAAAATTTCCTACAAAATTAATCCTTATGTGAAGTGGAGGAGGGATATAGGTCTCCTGGCTATCGATTAATCTTATGTGGTTATATTTCTCAATCACACGTGTAGGAGTAATGCATTTATTAATGCAGCCTTTGACATAGAAGTATATTTTTGTTTGTGGAAAAATAAAAAGAAATTTGAAAATAATTTACTATTGTCAATTGAATTGCTCATTTTTTTATGCTTTTCATAATGGAAGTGCTACATAAATGTGTGCCCTTCTAAATGAAATTAAAACTTACACTTCAAATTTGATCAAGAGAATGCCGAAAACGACCGCATCATCATCTTGCAATTTGTTACTGCATCTTTTTTCTTGTAACTTGGGACTTTCGAGTATTTAGGTGCGAAATGAGAACTCATATACAGAGTATTTAAATACGATGTGATATTGTTTAATACTATGATAAAAAAGTGGAAAAGATGCTTTCTGGATTGAAGATAATATTTGAAAATCTCACTTCAAATCCTTCTGTTCATTTTTTTTAAAAACGTCTCGTGTGTTCCTTGAGATATTGTGTGGAGAGGTAACTTACCAATATGTAAAAGATAACTGGCTAATAAACACTAGTATCTCATTATAAGAGTTCCGTCAGCAGTAAACAAGACATTTCATGCTTGCCTCCATGATTTCCTCCACCATTTTTTGTCATTTAATCCTTCACTTTGGAGTTGGTAGAAAGGAAATAGTAGCAGAAAAGCACCTGCAACTTGTCAAATCGTTCCTAGCCAACATCCATTCCAACAAATACGTGGATGGATAATAAAAGCATGATAAGTGTTATCTAAAAATTATGTTTTTTCTAGGAAAGTTATAGAAGTTTGGGTCATATTTTTAAAAAATCCAGTCAGATCTATAAAAGCTGTCAAATTCATAATTTAAGGTGTTTTAAATGTTTTTGATAATGCTGAATCTATCTTCACCATAAAAATATGATTCAAACACTAAATATACAAAATAATTCAATTTCAAATTTTTCTTTTCCTAATTCACTTTTAACCATCCAAACCATTCCTCCCCTCACGAGACGACTCCTTTTTCCATAATTACGAAAGAGCTAGCTTCACTTGTGAAGCGTAAAATCTTTTTATTTCGTTGTGAAAGTTGACTTCATCACTCAGAAAGCACTTGAAAGGTTGGGTTCGTTACTCTCTATGGTTCATGTAAGAATTTAGCGGTTTTTCGTTTTGGGTGTGTCTTTTGTTAGAGGTTTCATTAAAAAAAGATAATAGATAGTCTATAAAAATATTACGTCATATTAATTTTATATTTATTTTCTCATGTGTATTTTATTTATATATTAATTATAAAAATATTATGTTTTTTATATTAATTTTATATTATCTTTCTTCATGTATATTTTTATTTTTTATTTTTATATTGATTTGAAATTTAATTGTAGAATATTTATTTAGATTTCAAACAATGATCATCGAAGAAGAGGACATAAAAAAGCCAATAAGACATATGGAAATTATTCTAATTAGAATAGGTCTTAAAATTACCTTATATTAAACTAATATCTCCAACAAATGAGGAAAGGAATTCAGGAAAAGTTAGATGCACTATATGTAGTTAGAAACATGACTATATGGTGAAATTGTTGAAATGAATTTAGACACACTAGAGAAGCATGTAGGACATGTATATGACAATAAGATGGAAATGTTTTAAAGGATGTTAACATGTGAAATATGTTGATGAATATAAGAAATATTTAATAAGGAAGGTGAAACTTGAGATTCAAGAGAAGTTAGATGCATTATATGTAGTTAGAAAGATAACTATATGGTGAAATTGTTGAAGTCAATTTAGACACAGTAGAAAAGCATGTAGGAAATGTATATGACAATAAGATGGAAATGTTTTACAGAACGTTAACATGTGAAATATGTTGATGAATACAAGAAATATTTAACAAGGAAGGTGAAAACTAAGGAAAGTTTAAAAACCATCTTGTTTGTATTTGTAACAATGATGGAAACAAATTTCTTGTACAAGATAATGTGACTATGAACTATATTTCACATCTTATCTAGATTACATGAAATGTTAATTTTTATTCAAGTGTCAAATTTTTGATATTCTCATTTGCTTACGATAGATTCGAAATGAACAAGATATATATCTCAAGTAGAAAGGGACAATGCGAAAGAGAACATTGTGAATTCTTAGTTATTATCAATTTTCTCTTTCTTTGGATGAAGCTATAATTATTTATAGTACTTGATGGACTTCAAAGAGAATTTATAGTTTATATTTATAGATGCCATATTTATATAATCAGGATGAAATATACAAGTGTATTAATGAATTTTTTATTAATAGTTTGGAGTAAATTAGTGGTATGGATCATTTAATGATTGAAAAATGGTTAATAGGTGTCAAGGCATATGGAACATTTGTAATGTAAGGATAAATTGATGGCCTTAATGTTAGACTACAACTATCAAATTCATTACATATTCCACATACTCATTTAATGGCTCATAGGATGAATCTTGCATTTAAAATAGTAAGCAAGTTACCATCAATGTAAGAAATTAAATATATTGTATGTGAGGCTTATTCATCTTTTTTTCATAGTACCAAAAGTTTTTATATTTTGAATTTGTTTTATATCAATGTTTTTTTTTTGTAAGCTTGGTAGTACTTCCCTTTTCTATTAGTTTTCTATAAGCAGATAGTAAA
>APFE030596377.1:5458-43869 GCA_000404065.3 Pinus taeda
CCTATAGATCCTTGTGATTTGTGATTTTTTCTCCTTATTTCATCATTGAGAAAGAATATTTCTTGTGGTTCCTATGCTTCATCATGGTTTTCTGGAATGATTTTTTGGTTTTTTCCTTTTCTTTAGCAAGTTAATTCTAAACTTTTACTTCCATAGGATTTCCTCTTATTTCCTAAATTCTTCTATCTAAGTGAGGTGATATCCCTTTTGTAAATCATGCTCCTTTCTTACACCTTCTATGCTTATTTGTTGTTGTATTTATTCAATTTATTTGGGTTTAAATATATTTCCGAGCTCTTGAAGTTTCTAGTCTCTTGAGTTTCTATTTAAATTTATCCATGCATGATACTCATTATACTTTTTTTACTTCCCACCAAGATTTTTATTTACCGAGGAAGGATGGATCCCTAATCCATAGACTTTCAAACCTCAAAGGCCTATTTCCAGGTTTTACATTGAGATCCTCGTTAAGAAATAGTAGTTAACAATCACAACATGTAAGAGGGAGGAACAAAGCCTCGGAATAAAAAAAAAAATAAAAAAATAAAAAAATAAAAAAATAAAAAAATCCTTATCTAGAAGGAGTTATGATATTAGAATCATATCAAAATGAGAAGTTATTTTATTCTTACATCCTTACCTATTGTTGTAGGTGTATACTCCATTGGAAATCTTCATTTATGCAACGCCAAACTGTCTAATTAGATTCATGAACTAATGAGAATCCAATTCTATACACCAAATGCCTCCATTTTCTTCATTCAATTATTCGACCATATTAATGTCACTTCCTACTATAAATAGTTCATCTTAGCACAAGGCTTTGATATTGCCTAAATTATGTAGAAATATCACATTTGTCACTACCATATTTCAAGTGTAGATAGTCATATTACATCCCTTTTCAATGGATCCTACATAGAGAAATTTCCCTAATATTATTATAGGAGCTACCATCTAATCTATAATATCTACCTCATTTGAATTACATAGAATCACTGACCGTGTAGCCTGTCCTATCGAATACAATACTATAGTTTTACAAGCATTTCAATAGTAAAAGGCTATTGATTGTATCTTTTTACCTGAACACTTTTTTTCTTCCGACATGGCCATTGTAAGGATATCCATACTAATTTTATATTTGAGAAGAATTCACTTTCAATGGTAATTGAGGCAACGCACATTCCATAAAATTTTCATTCCAAAATTTGACAAATTATTCTCACACCATTTTAATAAAAAATGTTATGAACTTAACGACAACTCTATGAAGTTTCCTTTTTTTTTAGAGGTTGCAAAAATCATCTAATTCAAAAATTGTTGATACAACAACAACCAATTTTTTAACATAATTTTGTCACTTTATACTTTATTATATATTAACTATGGACATTTTTCTTTTAAATATTAATTATTTTCAAGCAAACTTTGAAAAGTATTGATGACCCCATTTTTTTGGAGGGGTTTATTTTTGAGACTTTAATTTTTGTTATGTTTTTAGCATGGATAATTACTTTTTCAAATGTTGGTTATTTAACAATTTTTTAAGTCTTCTTCTTATGCTTCCTTGAGATGTTAATTTTTTAAGTATTTTTCAGGTTTATTGTTTTTATTTTTCTTTTCAATTTTTTTGTAAGGAAATTTTAATTTTTTTTTTTTTGCAAAGAAAAAATTTCGATATTTTAAATCTCATATTTTCATATTTGTGTATCATTAACATAAAATAATTATAAAAAAAAAAAGAAATAATGTTAAACATTTGAAAAAAAGAATACACAATTTGAATATAGATATAATAAAAAAACACATTTTGGAACTTTTGTTTGCTAAAAATGGCATGTCAAATAAATGAATTTTATGGGAAATTTTGAAAAAAAAAAGACTTAAAACTAGCATTTTTAAGAATTTATGGGAAAACCTAATAATTTTCAAAGTTTGTTTTTTCAACAAATAATGATTCACATAAACATTACAGTGAAAATTAGCTAAAGAAATATTAAACATATAAAAAAGAAATTAAACACTTATTCTTATCACAAAATATCAAAGTCAGAACATTACAAGAATAACTAACAAACAATTATGAAAAATGACCTTAATTTTCAAGAATAACATAAATTTAATCAACAATATCATATAATCCATGTTCATCATCGTCTAGAAATTCATTATTGTCTTCTTCCATGGAATTTCTTGCTTCAGTTTGGCCATTTTCCTCTCCTATTAGACTTTTGATGTCTACAAATTTCCAAAATTATCCCTTGCAAATTATTCTATCTAACAATGGTTGAGGTTCCTTTTCCTTTTTTGCCACAAGTGATTCATTAAATTACCTTTTCCTCAATCCAACTTGCATTGCATCTCGAAGAAATTTAATAGGATTAATTATTTGTTGAATAAATAATTATCATAAAGTACAAAATAAATAATTAAGTAAATTATTATAAACACATAAACACATAAAAAAGAAAAAAGAAAATATTGATGTTGTTAATTTTTTACAGCCCTACATTGTTCTTTTCTTTAAAAATTTCATTTTATCATTAATACATTAATGTCACCATATATCGATCATTACATTATTCATATCTACACCATTATCCATTACCATATGAAATTATATAGAAAGAACATCATCATCATCATCAATGCAATGGAACATAAAGGAACAATGGAAGAAAAACATGCAGAGATATAGAGACACCCAGATTGGTCTGAGACCAGGGAAAATTCCACTATGGGGAAAACCCTTGCAAATAATATTATTCTTAGATCGTCATCAAATCAATCAATTTTGGAGTATCTCATCAAGTGGAAGAACTTATGTAGTGAAGATTCGACATGGAAGGATGAAAATTTTATACAGAAGCATCCAAAACTACTCAAGTGTTGAGGACAACGCTTTTCAGAAGGAGAGGGTCATGTTAGGTCCCTATAGTATTAGTGATTCCACCATTACTATTATCATTGTATCCCTTATTGTTATTATTGTGCCCCTATTATCCCCATATTGTTATTAGTATGCCCCATAGAAACCCACTATTGTTATTTTTGTGCCCTTATGTTATTACTATTATGTCGGCTTGATTACACTATGACCCCTTAGACTCCTATATATACAAGAGAGGTTTAGTCATTTGTATCATCCAAGAATTGTTCATTTGTGTAATTTAAAGGAGGTTGTACCCTAGAAGAGGATGAATTCTAAGGCATTGGTCTATTTCTCTATCTTTTTGTGAGCTGGTTTCCTAAGGATCTACAATTTTTGGCCAACAATATTGTAGGCTATCAAGGTGTCTCACCAACCTCTCGTGTATGCATCAAAGGTTCCACTACAAGCTATAATCAAACCAAAAATATCACAATTGGAATCTTTTTTCTGATAAAAAAAGTCATCAACAAGATTTGTTTAAACTTGTATGACACAAGCTCCGTTAGCATTAAGGGCTCTAGCTATTTTCTAAGGTTTCATCTCACAAGCCTTACGTCATGCAAAATGTTAATGCTTGTGTTGAGATACTTCTCTTAATTTTATCTCACACAAACCCTAGTTCCCAATAATTCACCAAAGCTTTGACCCTTGCATTACAAAAAAAGGGCTACAATATGATTACATCAAGAAGATATGGATGATATAGTAACTAAGTTGTGAGAATGACGATGCTGTCCCCCTTTATAAGATAGGTCAATTAAGAAAATAATATAAAATGGATCAAGTGGACAAAATCCTAATATAATTTATTAGGGTATATCCACATCACGGTAGTTTACTGAAGATGTACAAGTGCCATGTGGTGATTGAAAGCGACCTCCAATGTGGCATGGTATTTAAGATAATGATCCACAATTCAAGCACTCCTCGTGACATGGTTTTGTGCTCTCTAAAAGGGGATCCAAGCTTTAATTCTCCTCAACATATCATAATTCAAAACAAACTCCAAGTATTGCACTCTCGAAGCAAGAATCCCTCAATACAACTAGGCAACATCTTAGACTATGACATCTTCTTGTAGTTGTCCTAGGGAGGAGTGCCTTTACTCCTAGAGCATGTTACGATGATCCACACTTATGCGGGAACACAACAGAATAAAAATATAAACATAAACACAGGGTTGAGGTAAAATAAAACTTCTTGTCATTAATATCAAAGAATTCAATTAGCTCGACCGAGGGTCCTTGTTGCTCCGCTCTAGCCACAACTGCAATTGTTATGAGGATTCCTTCTGATAGATTTGATCTTTTCTAATACTTGAATCTTTTAGCATAATTTGAAATATTCATGAAAACTTAGAGAGTTTTTAGGAACCAATTTGGATCAATAAAGGAATTATATTGAGCCTTATCAAATTTCAAACTAATAATAGCTCCCTCTAGACCAGAAAGTGGTCTTTGTTGTTACAAAAACATCAAGTTATCTTCTTACACTGCTACCTTTGAATTCCAAGATGAGGATGTAAAAATATTCACTTCATAATATTTAAATATTTCCAACCATTCACTTAATCCACGTGTTCTTTGAATTGACTTCAAAACCCACAGTTGAACTTGCCTCAACTTCCATCATGTTATCCTACAATATATTTCTAGGTATCAAAAGAATATGTTAACTATATAACCAAATAAAAATATTAATATTATAGTTACCTTATCATGATGGCCTTCTCATCAAATCATCATCTTTCTCGAGTTCTTCGATATGAACATCCTTTTTTATGATCTATCTCCATATAAATATTTCTCCATGCATTCATTTTAATGATTGAACTTTCTTACTAGGCTATAATATCTTCCTTGGAGTTCTCATTATTAACGTCCTTTCTTTCTTCTCGAAACTATACTTTATGTTGATCAACATTTTCATATTCCATGCAATTTTGTGGGAGTGTATTGATCTCCATTCATTCTAAAGAATGTCAAATTTTTTCATTCGAGCATCATGCAGCCATATCGAAGAATTACCAAGCACATTCATAACTAATTCTCCCTATTTGATTCTTGTAGATGTTAACCATGATGCAAGGAAGAATAAATTTGGATATTCATACCTTTTCTTTCATATAATCATATAGTCATTGTTTGATCGAGCTTACCTCGTATACCTATCAAAGATAGGTTTCCTTTTCAAAGAAGAAAAAAACATTCATTATTCCTTTCATATTTTAACTTGACCATTAGCATTCTTGCATCCTTTAGAAATATTAATTCCATACCATATGAAATATATACTAGTCATAATGTTTCTTTAAAGTGTTTTCAATAATGATGATTCTTATAGGATATTGATCCTTCTTTGAAAATGACTACCTCTAACATGATATTAGAAAAATTCTTGGATGAGCTATAATATGCAACATGGTCTCAAACATCTCATTCTCTTTAAACTATATGATCGTTCCAAAAGAAAGTTAAAAAAGGATATTCTAATCTTTCTACTGTCATGTACTTCTATCTATGATTTCATGTCTTTTATAAAACCACAACTCTTCTAGAGTAATAACACGTTGTTGTGCTGCTTTCTACTTAATAAAAGAAAGAAAAATATTCATAAATAACGGATAGAGATGAGTCTCCCTTCAATAATAGAGATTCTTGGGATCTTCTCCTTTTGACTTCTTCTTAGGTTCTCCCCTTTCTCCCCTTTGAGATTCACTTCTTTCCTTCCTTTTGTTGCTCACTTTAATTTTTGGACAATCCCTTTTATTGTTTACATACCCATTCATCAAAAGCAATGAATCTTGGACATGTTTGTCTTCTTCTTGGACTTTCCAAACTTCCCTTTCCTCAACTTCTTGGTCCTTGAAATGAAGGCTTGAGATATTTCATTTGACTCAATATCATCCTTTCCCTTGATCCTAGATTCTTCCAATATACATTGAGCCAACAATTCATCAAAATGTGTGGTATCTTTCTTTGAGTAGATTTTAGTTGCAAAACTACTCTAATGAGGTGGAAAAGTATTCAGTGCACATATAGTCATCTCAAAATCTATAACAGTCTCTCCAAGCCCTTGTAACCGATCTCTTGTTTGGGAGATATTCATTAGATAGGTTTCCATATTTTTTATTTCCTTATTCTATATAGTTGATTCCTCAAGGAAATATTTTGAACTCGTGTACTTATAGAGTATAGCTTTACCAGCTTACCATATATAGCCTTTGATGTCTTCAAGTCAACAACAAAGGGAACAAGATGATCTTTAATGTGTTCAACAATGATCCTTTATGCTCTTAATTCTCCCTTCTTTTACTTTGTTAAATGTTGAGTCTTCTCTTTTTCCGGTATGACTACTCCATGGACATACATCATGACTTCATTCTCTGCTAGTGTCAAGTCAATCCTCTTATTCCATGTTAGGAAGTTTTCCTATCCAATGAGCTTATTACTTTCCTTGCAAAATGTATCCATTTTGTGTATATATTGAGACATAGAAGTTAATATACTACTTACTTTCCATCCATGAGTCGTCCTTCTTGATGATGCCTTCAACTATCTTGATGCCTTCGAGACCTCCAAGGAGACTTCAAATATGTCCTATAAAGATGTTTTATAGGATGCCTTCAACAATGATGTCTTCAAACAACTTAAAATAGTAAATGATGATATCAGTATACCTTCATTCTTCCTCTACTTTGAGATGATGTACTAGAGAATATTCAATAAGAGCTTCTCCGTCCTTCCTTTAATGAGACCTTGATGATGAGGTCTTCTTTAACAAAAGCTTGATGTGGAAACCCTCCTTCTAGATCAACATGTATTCTTCTTCTTTCCCTGTGTCCTTCTACAAATGATTTCCAATAAGCCCTCCTCTTATTGTAAAATCTTCTTCAAATGAGAAAACTATGACCCAAACCATAGACCAAGTACTCAGTCCAACCAAATAAGAATCAATTATTTCTTAACCAACTTCATGCTTCAACTTCAACCTGTAGCTTTGACCTACAACTTCGAATTACAACTTCATGCTTGTAGCAACTGTAGAAATCATAATTGTGGCACGTTTAAGCCTTTTAAGAAGACTTCCATCAACGAAGTCTAGGTCTCCAAAGTCAAACTAGATAAAAATAGAGTATTCGGCTCTCATACAACTTGGATTTGTAATTCGACCTCCTGGAACTTGTTGATAGGAGAGATTAAATTGGTGATAAATTGATTCCTATGCTACTTTTATTTATACACATATGAGGGGTTTAAATTTGTTCTTTTAGGCCAACTTGTCATTTCCTAGGCCGGCTTGTGCTTGGAGGCTTCCATGACTTTCTAGGCTCAAAATTAATATCTTTTACATCATACAACTTGTCCGAAAGGGTCTTATATAAATGTTAAAGACACTTTTTACTCAAGAAAAATATTCTTTGGCGTGAAAAACCATACAAACCTAAAGAGCATGTATTACCTAGATAATCATCAAAATGGGGCATGAAATCATATTAGAAATAGTATTTGTCTTTCTCTTTTTCTTTGTAAAATAATATATACATAATGATTTGAATACCTTGACAATTGTGAAGACCAAAACTAGTTACATTTTCCAACAAAATGTCCTAGCTCCAGTGAGACGTCCTTGGAAGGCATCATTTTTAATTTTGTTTGTAGCCTCTGGTCCTATATTTTGGTTTATGATATGTGATTTTGTCTTTGGTTTTAGATTTGTTGGGCTATTTGTTGTTGGTGATAAGGCCATGGATAATGATAATTTTGGTGCTTATATGTATAGTGCCTCTTTGCAGACCTACGAGATTGGTATACAAGCCAATTTATGTAGTTTGGTTAGATTGATGTGGTTTGGGAAGGGACCTAGGGTATTTATGAAAACTTTGTAAAGCCACATAAACCTTTTTTTGACCAATATAAATGCCTTAATTCACAATTTAAAAAAAATAAAAATTTAAATAAAAAATCATAACTTATTGTTTTATTAAATAACATTAATAATAGTATGATGATTCACATATTGGGGGTTTTCACAGTGTATTATATTATATAACAGTTTTGGGGATTCAACTACGTTAAGCAAGTCATTCATCTATGACCATTTCCATGAGAGATGATATATCATTTTTTGGGATTTAGTTGCATTAAGTAAGCCATTCATCTATGACCATTTCCATGAGAGGTAGTCGTAACTGACTAATTTGTCATGATTTTTGAATAGTCCACTTAACACTCATTGCATCGGGTGATGTACACAGGGGTGAAGAAGTGGGATTGAAACTAGTGAAATGAATCACATAACATCAATCATCACATCTGGGTCTTGCACCCAGTAGCCAGGACTTCCCAGGAGGTCATCTATCCCAGATCATCTCTAGCTCAAGCATGCTTAACTATGGAGTTTCCTCACAATCAAGCCCACTTAGCTTGCTACCCCATTTTCAAAACCTTAGCAAGTATTGTCCCTCATGAACCATTCAAGTAGAGTTCCCTTCGCTCTTTGGACTTAAGTATGGGGGGTTTTCACAATGGATTATATTAGATATTGATGATTTTGAAGCTCTCTTAATATTTTTCCAATAAAGTTTTATCTTCTTAAGGTTTGATACAATATTTCCACTTAATAAATATAAGTCATGATCACTATATAAAAGAAAAAATTACCAAAAAATCCCTAAATAATAAACCACTATATTGTATATTTTGTATTCATAATAAAGAACAAAACCATTACAAATATATACTGATTATAAATTTAAAAGAAGTCTATATCTTTAAATAATAACAAAATTGGTCTAAAAATACGTTTAATTAAGGTAAAAAATAAATTAAAATATATATAAAAATAAATAATTTTAATGCATTTTAAAATTATATAGCAAATAAAATTAACAATAAATTTTATTTTATTTAAGTAAATTATGTTAATTTACTTAAAACGCAAATTATGTTATGGCATAAGTGAGACCTAGAAATCATCATATTATATAACTTGAATTTAATTCTCTATTAAAATATATGTAGCATGTTTAAATTTAAATGGGAAGCATCATTTAACCATTCGAAGTGGTGGTGAAGGTTTTGTAGATGTAGATCATAAATATAATAATTAAATTATTTAGATATTGTTACAAATTAAATTGTGGGATGATTATAAGAGCTGTATCAAAGGGTTCCCATTGGAGGATAAAGAACTTTTATTTGGACATATTATAACTATCTCCCAATCTGACCGCACTCCATCGAACTAGACAAATTATATGGGGACAGATGCCACAGATATATAGTTGGAATTTCAAAATCACACTATGTGACATTTATGACCTATTGAGTAGAAGAAATTGGTCAAAGAATGAAGTGGAAGGGCTCTCTGTGTGCACTATGTGAAGAGGTTTTCTGTTACACCAAAACTCGTAGATGTTGGTAAACATTCCAAACTAGTAACTAGGATCCCCAGTGCCATGCCCCCAATTCGTTTTTCATTAATTGGCTAGGGCGCGGCACCACCTAAGTAGTTAACATGTTCCATTGTTAAGTTACTTTACGAACTATGCCTTAACATTCATATTTATTCATGAATAACATAACATTAATGTGCGGAATCCATTAGAATTATAATATAACCATCAACATCCATAAAACAGTAGAAGGAGCACATTCATATGAAATAAGAATATTTTATTATATATGTGAAGAGTTTTACAATTGACCGGGAGCTAGGATCCACCAAATTTATACCCATGTCGGGCACCCACCTCGTGCACACTTGCACGGTGGTCTCACCCTTTGTTTCAACACATAGAACTTTGCCTAGTTTAGGTGGGCGTGCCCATGCACAACCCTCACCCAACTTACAAACAAACTCATGTAACGTTCGGTAGGCGGGCACCCAGACACGCCCTCCACCCGCGGTCGCCTTCAAACGGTGGGCGGCTCCTTCATGCACCCTCCACCTGTGCCTCAACTGATCACCAAAATCATGCCCAAAGCTTCATGTAGCCTTGCCCAACGAGCAAGCGCATAGACTTGCACCTCGCTACAACTCCGTTACACCTTCCTTCGCACCTTTTGCTTGATGAGCGATGTCCGAATGTGTTGCCTTTGCCAAGGCTCGCCCTCCATACTTATACGGTGGCCAGCGGAGGTCATGCCACCCGACCAGCCCTCCATTCATCCTCCCAGCTGATGCGTCTGTTTGTAAATCTTGCCTGAGGTGTAGGTCAGCTCGCCCATCGCACGAGACCGCCCCACCTCGTCTCGTCCATTTGCTAACTTTGCCTGGTCGACCCACGGTGCAAGTTTCCAGCCCGCCCATGTATATAAACAAGGCAACCAACTCATCCACAACACTTGTCTCGCCCTCGGTCGCCTTTAGCTCATGCATTCCGTCACTTTGTTTGGTGGGTGGGTGCACCCGAGCGACCTGCAAGCCACAGGGCGTTACATCCTGCCCCACCTGAAATCATTGTCGCCCTTGACAATCCTGATCTCCTCAGCAGTTTCCTATCATACTTCTCAATCTTCTTTTTCCATTTTGAAAGTGAGTCCTCTATCTCCCAGCTTTCCTCCTCCAATGCATTCTTCCATCTAACAAGAAATTCTCGTTTCATGTGGCAACCAATCCCTGTAGTTCTAAAGCTCAAAATCTTCTCCAACTCTAAATATGGCTTGTCCATAATCCCAGCTGGTCCTCATGGTAGTTCAACTCTCTTTGGATGATTAGCATCAAGTCTTCATCTTTTCAACTAACTCATGTGAAAAGTCGGATGCTTCATGTGCATATGGTGTGGAAGCTCCAGCTCATAAGCAACTCCCCCACCCTCTTCTCCACTCGAAAAGGTCCCTCACACTTCCATGTCAGTTTACTCGCAGTCCCCTTAGGTGGCTGAAACTGATCCCCGGTAATCCTGAGAAACACCATACCTCCCACACTGAAGTGTACATCTTGTCTTCCTCTATCTGCCCATTTCTTCATTCTCCTTGTAGCTTCATGCAAGCACAACCGTGCCAACTCCAAGGTCTCATCCCAAGCCTTCATGAATTTCTTCACATGAGGACTTCTCAAAAAACCTCCTGTCACTATGGTATGCAGTATGACTGCCATCTGTCCATTCACCAACTCAAATGGACTACACCCCATCGCAGAACTCTTTTGAATGTTGTAGCTGAACTAAGCAATATCCAAGAGTTTTGGCCAATTCTTCTGATCAACCGTCACATAATGTCTCAAGTAATCCTCCAGCAATGCGTTGATCCTCTTGGTCTATCCATCTGTTTGTAGATGGTAACTCGAACTCATCAATAATTCTATCCCGACTAACTTGAACAATGTGGTCCAAAATATGCTTGTAAATCATGGATCTCGATCTGAAACGATGATTAATGGCATCCCCCAATACTTTAATATGTTCTTAAAGAACAACTTTGCAGTCCGCTCGGTTCCACAGGGCATCTTTGTTGGAACAAAGATACCATACTTGGAAAAACGATCAACCACAACCATAATATCATTGTACACCTGAACCTATGGCAACTGAGTATTGAAGTCCATTGATACACTCATCCATGGTCTCCCAGGAATCGATAAAGGCTGCAACAGACCTCCTTGCCTCTGATTATCCTATTTGCCCCGCTGACAAATGATGCACGTATGGACATACTCCTCTACATCCTCCGACATCCTTTCCCAAAAGAATCCTCTCTCCAACAATGCCAAAGAACTACGCTACCCTAAGTGGCCAACCCACAGTGAGTCGTGGCACTCCTTCAAAAGGTACCTCCTAATTCTAGATGACTTTGGAACATAGAGTCGGTTTCCAAAGAACAAGAATCCATCTCGGAGAAATAACTTCCGTGTCTTCACTTCCTTTATCTGCTTCACTATATTCTACACCTGAGTATCAGTCTCAACAATTTCCTTCGGCTTATTTTCCATCTCTTTTGACATCTGAACTCAACTCCTACTTCCTGTTTACTGGTCTTCTCCTTCCAATGTTGCAAGTTGTCCCTTCTTGCTAAGGGCATCTGCTACCACATTGTATCTTCCAGGTCTATACTCGATAGTCATGTTGAATTCTGCCAACAAGCTTCCTTCGCAGAAAGCTTCGGTTGTGATGCAAAATAACTTGCTGCAACATTATCAGTCTTGACAACAAATGACTTCCCAATCAGGTAATGCCTCCACACATGAGGACAATGAATGATTACAGTCATCTCCTTCTCATGGACCAGATACCTTCTTTCTCTATCTTGCAACTTCCGACTCTCGTATGCCACTAGATGCCCATCCTGCATAAGAACCCCTCCTATGGTAAAATCTAAAGCATCTGTGTGTACCTCAAACGGTCTCTCAAAGTCAGGTAACTTCAATATCGGTGTTGTAACCATCCTCCTCTTCAAGTCATCAAATGCCACTTGACATTTATTTGTCCAACTCCATTTCTTATCTTTCTTCAATAGGTCTATCAATGATGATGTTACCTTGGAGTACCCCTCTACAAACTTCCATTGGTATTTGGTCATGCCCAAAAACACCCTCATTTCATGGACATTATTTGGTTCAACCTAGTCCTTGATTGCCTTCACTCTGCTCGGATCCATTCGTATGTACCCTTGACCAACTATATGTTCAAGGAGTGAAATCTCAGTCTGAGCGAACACACACTTAGACTTCTTCAAGTACAATTGATTTTCCCTCAGTGCCTCAAACACCATCACCAAGTGCTTCTTATGATCCTCCATGTTGTCACTGTACACCACTATATTATCCAAGTACACTACTACGAACGAATCCAAGTATGGTCGTAGGACATCATTCATCAAAGTGCAAAATGTAGTAGGAGCATTGCACAACCTGAATGGCATAAAAAGGAATTCAAAACTACCATACCTTGTTAATATCACGGTCTTCTTCTCGTCTCCTTCAGCTATCTGCCCCTGATAATCCCCATGCGTCAATTCCAGCTTGGAAAACACTCGGGCTTTTGCAAGCTTGTCAAAGAAATCAGCAGCCAATGGCAAAGGATACTTGTTGGTTACCATCTACTTGTTTAATGCATGGTAATCACAGCACATCCATAGCTCATTCGAATCCTTTTTCCGTTGTAACAATACCGGAGCTCCATAGGGGGACCTTGAAGGTCTGATGAAACTTGCATCAGTTAACTCCTTTAATTGTTGTTTCAATTCCTCCAACTCAGGTCCTGACAATCGATAAGGCGCTTTAGCTCGAGGTTGCTTTCCTGGCTCAAGCACAATGTTATGGTCCACTGCACGCCTTGGTGGAATCTTCTTTGGTAGCTCATTAGGCATCAAATCTGCATATTTGGCTAGTACCTCAGAAATCTCAGCTGGAATAGGCATCCCCACTCCATCACCTTCGACTCCTTTGAACATCACCACATATTTCTCCATATCTGACTCCTTCATAGCCTTCTCCAAGCTTAGTGTGGAAACATGCCGCACCTTGACTTCCCTTCTTTGCATATGAGTGGGAAAAGTCCATGTTTGTGACTGTCCAACTAGCACTACCTCATCACAGAAGGGGACAACAATTGCCTTGTTTCCCTTCAAGAAATCTTACCCAAATATGATATTGAAGTTGTTCATCTCCATCACTGTGAAGTTTAACTGACCCTTCCACTCTTTTATCTGTACAGGCACTTCGTGTGCCAAACTCGCCACTTTAGCTCTAGAGTTCACCGCCTTGACTTCCACATTTGATGGGAAGATCATCAGTCCAACATCTTTTTATAACCATGTCATCATGAAGTTATGAGTGGCCCCCGTGTCCACCAGAGCTTGAATGGGCTTGCCGTGAACCATCAATTCCACGAAACCCAGACTGCTCATCCATGATTTCTCCATAACTTTTTCCTGCATACACATCTATTCTCTATGTCCGTCAAGATTCTTCAACCCTAACTCATCTCTGATACCACGTGTCACACCCCCAATTCTTTTTTCGTTAATCGGTCGGGGTGTGACACCGCCTAAGTAGTTAACATGTTCCATTGTTAAGTTACTTTATGAACTACGCCTTAACATTCATCTTTATTCATGAATAACATAAAATTAATTTGTGGAATCCATTAACATTATAATATCAACATCAACATCCCTAAAACAGCAGAAGGAACACATTCATATGCAATAAGAATCTTTTATTATATATGTGAAGAGTTTTACAATTGACCGAGAGCTAAGCTCCACCGGCGTTATACCCAAGTCAGGCGTTCACCTTGTGCACGCCTGCACGGTGGTCTCATGCTTCATTTCAACACACAAGACTTTGTTGAGTTTAGGCGGGCGTGCCCGTGCATGACCCTCACCCAACTTACAAACGAACTCGTGTAATGTTCGGTGGGCGGGCACCCACACACGCCCTCCACCCACGGTCGCCTTCGAATGGCGAGCGGGTGCCTTTGTGCGCCCTCCACCCGCGCCTCAACGGATCACCAAAATCGTGCCCAAAGCTTCGTGTAGCCTTGCACAGTGAGCGAGTGCATAGAACTGCACCTCGCTGTAGCTCCATTACACCTTCCTTTGTACCTCTCACTTGATGAGCGATGTCCGATTGTGTTGCCTTTGCCAACGCTTGCCCTCCATACTTATACAATGGCCAGCAGAGGCCGTGCCACCCAACCGAGCCTCCATTCATCCTCCCAACAGATGCATCTGTTTGAAATCCTGCCCTAAGTGCAGGTCAGCCCACCCATGGCACGGAACCACCCCATGTTGTCTCACCCATTTGCTAACTTTTCCCAGTCGGCCCACAGTGCAAGTTGCCAACTCGCCCATGTATATAAAAAAGGCAACCAACTCGTCCAGAACACTTGTCCTGCCCTTAATCGCATTTAGCTCGCACGTCTCATCACTTTTTTTGGCGGGTGGGCGCGCTTGGGCGACTCGCAAGACGTAGGGCATTACACCCAGGATGGAAATTATGGATTCGATAGAGGTGCGGAGATTATTCCAACACCCCCCCTCAAATGCAACTCAGGGGAATTGAACCTCGATCCAGGCTCGATACCATGAAGAGGGTTTCCGTTACACCAAAACCCACAGGTTTTGGTAAACGTTCCAGGCTCTAATACCATGAAGAGGTTTTCTGTTACACCAAAACGCATAGGTTTTGGTAAAAATTCTAGGCTCTGATACCATGAAGAGGTTTTCCATTACACCAAAACCCACAGGTTTTAGTAAACATTCCAAACTAGTAACTAGGATCCCCCACAAGTTTTGGTAAGCATTCCAGGCTCTGATACCATGAAGAGGTTTTCCTTTACACCAAAACCTGTAGGTTTTGGTAAACATTCTAAACTAGTAACTAGGACCCCCAATGTCACGCCCCCAAGCCTACGGTAGTCTTCCAACCGTGCTAGGCAAGGTGCGGCACCACCGAACACTTTCTTTTTAACAATACTTATGTTCATGGACTACGCCGAACCACTTATTCCTACTTAGTTTGTGATTCTCAACCAAGTATTATTAATGTGCCTTTCTACCAATGAACACCCATACACATTCATTATCAACAACATTATACAAGAGAAATGCACAATAGTATAAAGGGAGGGGAAACTCCCTGCAATATGAGTCTGCTCGATATCAATATATTATGCAATCTTAACTTTTACAATGCACAAGTTAAATCTTGGGAAACCCCAAATTTACACTTAGCCAAATATCACAACATCGGCAAACTCAGTTGCCCAACTCGTCGGCACCTCCGCACGGTCGTCGCACAACTAACCAATCTTTCGTTCACCGCGTAGCACAATCGTGTTGTTTTCCCAACTCAGGCGCGCCTCCAAGTCGCCACACACGGGCGCCTCCAACCGAGACACACCTCTGTCCACAATCTCAACACTTCACCAAGTCATTGTGCACACTTGAACGACGGGTGGGCACCCACCCGAGTCGCCAAGGCACTCGTGTCAAGTTGTCGCACAAACCGTGTGCTCCTCTGTTTCACCATCGGACACCTTCACACAAAGCATGCGCTCCTCTGTTTCCACCGTTGGACACTCTGTCACATAACCCGGGCACCACACACCCGTGCACACCGTCACCAAACCACCAGGCGCTCCTGCCCGCACTTTCACCCACAAACGCGCTTCACTGTGCACGACCACCCAAGAACGGGTGCATCCTTAAATCTGTGCCTTTTCTCCCTTAGACTTGCGCACTACAGATCTGTGCCTCTCTACATGAGCGAAGATGTATTGAGCGAGTTGCGATGATAGAATACCTCCACACATTCTCCAACTTATACCAAGTGTAGGGCATGGTGGTGGCTTACCCAGCTGACCTCCCTACGCCCACACTTCATTGCATCAGCCCCTAAACCACATTTCGACCTCCATACATCCTATACGCCATATAAAATTGCTTGCAACCTTCCCTTATGCGCATTATCCACATTGCATAACCAAGGAGCTCGCACATCCACCAAACCTCAGGTCGCACTTCATAGTTTCGCCATCGCACTTCATGCCGTAGAACGCAGGTCGTTACATCCTCCTCCACCTGAAGTCGTTGTCGTCCTCGACAACATACCATCCTGGTAGTCATTCACCAATACCAACCATGATGTCAACTCCTCCACATACTGCAAACATCTCTGCAACATATGTAGAACGACGGCCTCGATCATGTCTTGTCCCGGTAACCATCTGTCACCAAGATCACCATACCAAGGTATCCACCCATCGGCATGCCAGACATCGGAAATCATCTCAATCCATGACCATCAACCACCCTGTAACAATCTCCACATGCTGCTCTCCATCGTGGAAGGCTGGCCCCTCCATCTCAAGCTACATGCTCACTGCAACATATCGTGTCGACCTCATCATGTGTCGTCCTCATGTGAACTGCTGCCATGATACTCCAACACAATGCTAATACATCTCTGCTCACTGCATGCCCCTATGTCTGAACTAGTCGGGTGATCAATCCAACTATCATGCTCAAATGATGAGAGTTAGCATCCTCATGCCACCATCAGTCGTTTCTGAAAACATCCTATCACATCATCAACTCGATCAAGAATCCATCCATATAAGTGTAAACCATGCTCAGGTCCATGAAGTAGTTCTCATCTCATCTGCAACATGCTTTCCATGATGTTTGGTGTCAATGTGCTGCATGAAATCAGCCACATCTATCCCAACATCATCCATATGTGTGCCTCCTCAATATGAAGATACCATCTCATCAAACTCCAACTCTCGGTGTGCCACATCCAGCTCCATGAAGCAACCTCCATCATATCTGCAATGTGTCATCCCTCAAGTCTGCCATAGAAACAAGTATACACCTGTCTCATCTATCCATGTGCTACCCATGATCATAGATCAATCAGCTCCCATGTGTCAAAAGTCATTGAGTCTCGGCTCAACCCATGCCCAAGTGTTGCCACCAAGGCATCATCATCATCGTAACGCCATCACTCCAAAGTGTCTCATATCGATCCTCCACATCAAGTCACTCTTTCAATCCATTCCCATACATGTACTTGAAAGTATGCACCCCATCCTGCATCAAATTCTCTGACCTCATCTCCTCAATGCATCAGATCCTCTAAGTCTACCATATATGAAGTCCCCAAAAGTCACAACAATCTCATGTCATCATGAGCTCCATAAGTCATCCCCAACCAACATCTTAGAAAGCATACAAGTCTTGGCCCAAAGGTCTCTGCAAGATGCCTCAGCTCTCCATGTAGTAGGAATGCTCCATAGCCTACTCACAACTCCATCCAAGCCCATGGGCTTGTTATACATTAGTGCACAACCTCTCCATCAGCTCATAAGTAATAGATTTCCATGTCACACTAGCAAATCCACCTGCACAACATCCCTGCTTTGGCGCTCCTCCTTGGATGCCCATAAGTGACACCTCTACAAGTGCTCCTGCACAATGTCCCTGCATAAGGCTGCCATGCTCCATGTCTCCAACCTAATGTCCATGACTAAGTTGCCATGTAGTCCAACCAAGTAGACCCATCACAACAATCGGTCATCCCCATCCAAGTCTGCAATCTTCGGTCTAGTGAACTCAGTCACCCAACATATCACGACATGAGTCTCTCCATCATAGCTCCTCCACCAAAGGTTCCACCAAGACTTGCTCTTGGTCTCGGCCATGAGAAGTCCACCCAAGCAACTCAAGTGTGTGCCCTCCAATCTGTCCATGAGTCATGCCGGGCACTTAGCCATGTGGCTAAAGCATGACCCATTCCTCCGCAACGATCATCATGTTCCTCCCTTGTCACGGGCCTTTGCACCTTCTACCATAAGGTCACAAACAACCCCAACAAGTCTTGCAACAGTCAACAATCCTTGCTTCTCCATACAAGGTCTCATCATAAACATCCATGGTAAAATGCTCCCCAGCATCGGCACACTGGCTTTGCCCCTATACGGTCCATCTTCCAAATGCTCAAGCGAAACACAAGTATCAATAGTACTTACATCATCATCATCATGAGGTTCTTCCATGAGAGTACCCTCATCCATCCATGTCTACAAACTGTACGATCCTGGTCCAACTTGATCAATCTCAAGTTCATCCTCCATCATGATCATGTCTGCAACATCTTCAACTATCACGACTTCCTCTTCCTTGTCAGTCCAATCTGCAACTTCATATTGCTCCATTGTCCATCCAAGTTGAAGAAGTTCGTATTCAACATTCTTTTCCAAGACTGCAAGCTTCTCTCGAATCCAGGGATTCTCCTCTTTCATCCGCTTCAACCTGTATAATGTAAGCAAGAGCTTCCCTTCACATTCTTCCAAACCTGCCATTCCTTGTCGCATGCCTTCACCGGTTTGCACTTCGTTTGGTCCACAGACGCCCAAACCGTGTATACTTACCTACACGCAATCCCACTTGCCAACCTTGGAAAACGCCCAAATCGTGTGTAACATCACGTAGTACCGCCCACCCAACTCTACGATCTCTGGTTCCCACCTTCACCAATTTCACCCAATTCCCTGCAACCATGAACTGACCCTTGTTCCACTTGTATGTGAAACTAGCTTGCTTCACCTGCAAGTACCTGCTTCCGCTGTCACTTCATCATGAGAAACCCGGCCATCAGCCTGCTCTGATACCAACTGTCACGCCCCCAAGCCTACGGTAGTTTTCCAACCGTGCTAGGCAAGGTGCGGCACCACTGAACACTTTCTTTTCAACAATACTTATGTTCATGGACTACGCCTAACCACTTATTACTACTTAGTTTGTGGTTCTCAACCAAGTATTATTAATGTGCCTTTACACCAATGAACACCCATACATATTCGTTATCAACAACATTATATGAGAGAAATGCACAACAGTATAAAGGGAGGGGCAACTCCCTACAATATGAGTCTGCCCAATATCAATATATTATACAATCTTCACTTTTACAATGCACAAGTTAAATCTTGGGAAACCCCAAATTTACACTAAGCCAAATTTCACAACTTCGGCAAACACGGTTGCCCAGCTCGTCGGCATCTCCGCATGGTCGCCGCACGACTAACCAATCCTTCGTTCACCCCATCGCATAATCATGTCGTTTTCCCAACTCGGGCGCGCCTCCAAGTCGCCACACACGGGGGCCTCCAACCGAGACACACCTCCGTCCACAATCTCAATACTTCACCAAGTCATCGTGCACACTTGCAGGACGGGCGAGCGCCCACCCGAGTCGCCAAGACACCCGTGCCAAGTCGTCGCACAAATCGGGCGCTCCTCCATTTCACAGTCGAACACCTCAAACAAAGCGAGTGCTACTCTGTTTCCACCATCGGGTACTCTATCGCATAACTCAGGCACCACACACCCGTGCACGCCCTCACCCAACCATCGAGCGCTCCTGCCCGCACCTTCACCCACAAATGCGCTTCACCGTGCATGACTGCCCAAGGACGGGCGCATCCTTAAATCTGCGCCTTTTCTCCCTTAGACTTGCGCACTACAGATCTGCGCCTCTCTACATGAGCGAAGATGTATTGAGCGAGTTGCGATGATATAATACTTCCACGCATTCTCCAACTTATACCAAGTGTAGGGCGTGGTGGTGGCTTGCCTAGCCGACCTCCCTATGCCCACACTTCATCACATAAGCCCCTAAACCACATGTCGTTCTCCATACATCCTATACGCCATATAAACATGCTTGCAACCTTCCCTTATGCGCATTATCCACATCACATAACCAAGGAGCTTGCACATCCACCAAACTGCAGGTCGCACTTCGTCGTTTCACCATCGCACTTCATGCCGGAGAATGCAGGTCATTACACCAAAGGTGGAAATTAAGGATTCCATAGAGGTGTAGTGATTCTTCCAACGCCCCCCTCAAATGCAATTTCGGGGAAGGGTCCAACCTCTAATACCAAGAAGAGGTTTTCCGTTACACCAAAACCTGCAGGGGTTGGTAAACGTTCCAAACGAGTAACTAGGATCCCCAAGGTGGAAATTAGGATCCCCATGGTGGAAATTACGAAATCTGTAGTAACTAGGATCCCAGGGTGGAAATTACGGATTCCATAGAGATGCGGTGATTCTTAGGATCCCAGGGTGGAAATTACGGATTCCATAGAGATGCGGTGATTCTTCCAACACTATGTCGTGTGTTGTCTGTCTTCATGTGTATGTGTGTATTTTATGGTTGAATCTGTTATATCTATAAAAGAGGGTAGAAGAGACTGGTTAGTGTATTTTATGTTTTGCCGTTTGCATGTCCTCTCGACTACGCAAACTGGTTAGTTCTGGTTCAGTTAAAAACTGTTGTTCAAAACTAGCTATGAGCCGATTTGTCAGCGATTCACCATCAACGATATTTGTCTAGCATTTTCTTAGAATTGTGTTTATGATGAGAAATGGAATAGTTCAGATTTTGGTTTCCTTTAGATATATTATAAAAAAATTATGTGAGGTTTTTGTGCCTTGTAGAAAATTTAAAAGCAGGTAGGTTTTCTTTCCTTTTTGCTTCTTTCCTTTTTGCTTAAATTCTTGAAATAATTTTCTTCCTTGACTCTTTCTTTTATAACGAGAAGAGACTAGAGAGTGCAGATTTTCCTCTTTCATTTAATTTTTTAAATATTTATAAGAATTTAATATTTTAATAGCTTCGTTTAGAGCTTTATTGAATTTAATAACGTTGTATTGGTTTAATGATAAATGCGCAATCTCAACAGCTCTCGTGAACGAGAGGATGCCTGATTTATAAATGTGGTCTATTGCATTAGGCAGGGCTTGAAATAGTACGTATATAATCACTTTCTAATTTGAATATCGGTTAAATTAGTTCTCCAGATGCTATTTAAAGGGTTTCATAAAATAGAAATCTAAATATCACCCTCGTTCTTCATTTATGAGACATAGTATGTGCTTCTGCTTTGAATATTAGCATGCAATTATCTACAAATTGGTCATAAAAAAGACATAGAGTGCGCTTCTGCTTTGAATCTACAAACTGGAGATGAAAAAGCACGCTGCATTGTTATGCTTGTTTCATTGTCTTTGAGGGTTTGAAATTACCAAGAATTTTTAATGGAGGTCTCGTGTCCATTTTAACATGAATTCTTGAAAACGATCATACCTGCTTTTTCAAAAGAGCAGCCTAAACTTGTATATTACGCGGCTAAGCTTGTACGCCTTCTATCTCATCTTGAATTTCTCTACGCAACGGGTGGCCCCTTCCGCAGACCATTGCGGCGGCGCGATGGTCAACAATTACATGAAGAAGAGGGGAGCCGCAATTCTGCCGTCGCCGGAGTTGGACTTGCCATTACAGAAGAAGCCGTTATCTCCCGTGTTATGCGAATTATAACGCCGGTTATCACTAGATACGCGAATTTTCATTCGATGTGCGAGTTATCAACATTTTAAAAGCGATCTGTCTAATGATACGCGAGGTATTGCCAATTGCGATGTATTTTGTCAACCGATACGCTGATTATCACTCAAGGATAAGCGCGCGATTACGCTGATATGCCATCATTTTCATATGATAGGCGAGCGTTTACGCGAGGTCTCTGCCGTTTATCCGATCGATGTCATAGGAATATCCGAGTAACCACCGTCGAACATGCACAATCCCACCCGTTATGCGAGCTATAACGGCCTTTATGCGACTTATCAGAAGGGTTACGCCACATATCACTGAATACGCGAGTTATCAGGAGATACACGAATTGTCAGCTGATAGTCTAATTATCACCACCTGATATACGAATTATTACTAAATACGCGAGATATCACGGACGATATGCAGATCATTATCGTCATATCCAGAGTTTTCTCGGGTTTTACCGAAATTAATTTATATATATATTTAAATTGAGAACGTTACGACTTACCCAAGTTCGATTCTCATCGCGTTCTGGTTCGGGCGCCGTAAAATCATTTTTGGAAATTGCTGAAGCGCCACATACCAGGAGATCGGCCCATTCCAGGCGTTAAAAAACAATGGTGAGTGTTTGTTTGACTCGTAGCTAAATAACAACAACATCCTTCACAGTTACTGTGACTGCGAGCCTGATATTCTCTCTGGCGATTTCGAGATCAATGAAGGACCGTTTAGAGGAAAACGTATGAATGGCGCCATGGGGTTTGAGCTTTTAGGTCTCCGAGGAAAAAGAATTTTGGTCTCTGTTGAAAAAGATTTTTCCTCTGTCATGGCCAAATTTATGATCCCAATTATAATTCCTCCGTGAGGAAGAGGAATTTACATCAATACATTTTTTATGACTATGGAGTGGGAGCAAGTTGTCAAGTCGTCTGTGATCACTTGTATAGTCCAAAATATTATGGCAAACTATACCAAAATATTATGGCACTGCCAAATTTTTCCTTTTTAAATAAATTGATGAGCACAGGCAATTTTTGCGATCAAGGGATTTGAAACTCCGGCCGAGGTGGGCAGTTGGCTGGGTCTAATATCTGTGGCAGCAGTTAATGTTCATTGGATTATAGGATGGCTATAAAATTTTCATTAGTGTTAATCTTAATTAATTTCTGCGGTAAGTATGTATTTCATCTCGAAAAATAATTAGTTAATTTATATAATGTTCTCATAATTTTATTATGCCTTTTAAAAGTGTCTTTAAATTATGTTTTCATGACTCAGAGTTAAGATCTACTATGAAAATAAGCTAAGGATACTTTTTCATGAGCGATCATTCTGCATTGAAAAAGAACCTAAGCGGAGACACCGCCATAATTATACAATAAATTTCCCACTACAAGATTTCGACGAAGACTCAATCACCAGATTTTCGCAGAGAAACAGCGTGTGATGTGTTCCTACTGTCGTTCCAACTGGGCACCGTAGGCGTGCTGGGCAATAACATGAAGGCCGGAGCCGCAATGCTGCCGTAGCCGTAGTTGGAGAATCAGGTGAACGGAAACTTGCGGTCACGGATGAAGCATATGTGTGATTATCTCCCGAGTTCATAGCATGTGTGGGCTATAACGCAGGATTTGCGTGCTTTTCGGCCGGCTATGCAGATTACCACTGGGATACGCGATTTTCAACAGTCGACATTACCGAAGTTATTTTATATATATTATTTTTAAACTGGGAACGCTCCGATTGTTTGAAAAACTTCGATTCTCATCCCGCTCTGGGGCACCGTGAAATCATTTTCGGAAATTGCTGAAGCGCCAGGGTTTGAAAAGACAATGGGGAGGGTCTGTTTGACTCACTTCTCAGCAAATGTAGCTTTGCCCACACTCTATGTTGTGAACGTCGCGAAATGTTTTATTATTTGGAATTGGCTGCCACCTCTTAATCACCACCCAACTCATCTCAGGGAAAGATGCACGAAAATCCATGGAATCAAATTACCTATTATTCACAAACAAATTCCAGAAGCCGAAACTTTTGATGTGGCCTCAATAGCTTACTTAAACAAATCGACATCAAATATAAAATTACTTTGGACGATGCGCAACCTATAGAAAGTGGGTGGTTATTGCTAGCTATATTGCTCCGCCGGGCCCCAATATACGGAGTGCTTGAACCATCCAGCCAAGGAATCTGATAGGAGACGAATTACGGACTCAACTTTTCTTCAAAATAATGTTACTGACAAGATATTAACCCACCCCTCCAACTCACGCCTTCCTATACGTATTATTATATATTAAATATGAGAAATAACGAATTTACTTAAATTAGTTGGATTATTTTCATAGTTTAGAAATACTTTATTTGCATTTATAACCATTTATGTAAATTGGTTGGGTTATTTTCATAGTTTAGAAATAGTTTATTGGGGTCTTTTAATATTTATTCTATAGTAAAAAAAATTGTAATAATATGTTATATCTTTTATATGGTTAATTTTGTGTTTAAATTTTTCTATATTTAAAAGATTAATTTTAGTCAATTCTTCACTATTAATGATTTTTATAGTTATATCTTTTTTTAAAGGATTAAAGGTTTAACGGGTGGTTTATTTTGGAATGTTTTGGTTTAGTATTATTTTTTTTAGTAGTTTTCATTTTAATTTTTTCTCTTATGTATCATTACAATTATAGCTTTACATGTAGTGTTATGGGTTGAATTTCTTTTAACAATGTAATATATGTTTCAAATATTCCAGTTAAGAATCTATATTAAAGGTGTTTTGTGGAGACTGAATCTGATTTCACATGACCAACAGTCAAATAATAGACCTTCATTTTAACTTAAAATCAAACACTTTTTATAAAAATCACAACATATTATTCCTAATTTTGAAATGCAATTTATTAATTTAGTATCTTTAATATTTTAGCATAATAATAAAATTTCATTTTGGGAGAACATACTAAGCAAATACAAATATCCAATTATGTGTATTCTTAAAATAGTTGAATATGCCCCTACTGCACCACACACACACATACACATATTAAAATGGTTGTGGAGACTGAATCTGATTTCAGATTCACATGACCAACAGTCAAATAATAGACCTTCATTTTTAACTTAAAATCAAACACTTTTTAATAAAATCAAAGAATATTATTCTTCATTTTGAAATGCAATTTACTAATTTAGTATCTTTAATATTTTAACATAATAATAAAATTACATTTTGGGAGAACATAATAAACAAATACAACTATCCAATTATGTGTATTCTTAAAATGGTTGAATATGCCCCCCCCCCCCCCCCCCCACACCACACGCACACACACACACACATATATACATATTAAACATTCAAAGTATCTTTATCAAATAATACACCAAATTTCAGTTAACACTAATTTGAATGACATCATTATTAATATTATATTAAATAATATTAATTGTTATGCAATTAATGTTATAACTAAAATCACATTGGTTCCACATGTTTTTTTTGTTGTTGCAAATATTGGTCAAAGATAAACATCCAATCATACTTGCAAATAAATAATAAAGTTGCACATGGGAGAACTTGCTAAGAAAATACAAATCTCCAATTGTATATTCTTACAATGGGTGAACATGCTAAGCATATAGGTTTTTGATAATTTTTTGTTCTTGATTGATGAAGAACATGAAATAATATGGCATGACTTCAATGATTTTTGTAAGTATTCAATAATATGCATAAGAAAAAAAAAAGTCTTCATTATGCATTTCAAATTGCAGTCTAACCATCCAATATATGTCATAAATAGTTGGTTAGTATTTTTCAAAGTTCAATAATTAAACTAAGCTGTAGGGAATGCTAGCTATGTGGTTTAAAACTTTCTTATCATTTTTACAAAATAATGTTGATATTCATATTATTTTGGAATTTGGTTTGTCAATTTTTAATTTGATTATCAATAATTATTCTGTGGATCGTATGATTTATTGCCGGTGCAATATTCTAAAAAACTCTTATTAGTATACATAAATCAAAGGTTGAGATTTATAGAAAGTGCCTTTATACATATTCTTTATCTTTTAATTAAATTTTCATATGAAATGAGTTATGGACTTTTAAACATGCAGTATTGATAAGCCATGATACTATCCCATAGCATATTAATTTTTTTAATGAATGAATGTTGCATGAGAGCTTAGCACCTACACAATAATTGAACTTATATAACTAAGTAAATAAGTAATGAATAATAACTATTCTTTAGAACAAAAAGATATTCATAAAATGTTTCCAAAAAAGAGGAGAAGAAAATAGAGTTAAATATTAAATGAGATTATATTTTATTTTGCATATATTTGTTATTAATTATATGTGTGTGTTTGGGGGGGGGAGGGCGAGGGATAAGATATATAGATTATTGTTATTTTTATTGAATTTTAAATTTATTTTCATTTTTTTATTATATATTACTTAAATACTAATGAAATTATATTTGTTTATGAGGTAGTGTAATTGGCAATGACATGTCATTGAAACTGTGAGATTTTAGGTTGAATCCCATTTTTCAGAGCATAAATAATTTACAAGGGTGAAAAAGATAAGTGATATGATAGTTTGCTTAATATAACTAAGTTTGAGATTTTATAACGGGAGCTATAAAGCATTTTTCATTGCCTTTTTGGATAGGGAAAGTGTATGGATAAAATTTCTCAAGTGCGTTGGAGGAGGGAAAGAAGGGCACATAACCATTGTAACTACCATTGCATAATGTACTCCAATTCCCTATCTTCAACGTTTTCAATTCTTTGGAACAAAATGGATTCACATTGGTTGTGCATTCCATGGTGTCATAGGGGATAGGTTTACACACATTACCAATGATTAGATTGAAACCACTAAAAATGGAAGATTGTAACCTCTCTCCAATGTAAATAGAGTGCATGTTTGGGTTTTCTATTCATCCTAGAAAGTTCAAAAGCTACCTTTGGTATTTTGCTAACATTTATATTTTTGTCATTGCACTAAAGTATTCCTCCACAATCACTAGTTTCATAGCTTCCGAGACCTTGGAAATTGAACATGCAATAAATATTCCCCCAAATGTATCTTGACTAAAACAAAACTCTGCTCCATAAATATGACTCCTTCTCACACCTCTGTCAGGTTAAGAAGGTGGTGATCAGTTTACCCCAATATCATAGGCCACATAGGAAATTACAAATGTTCACTAGGTGAATTGTCTTATTAAACACTAGTGATTGTGTTTCTCTTTCAGATTACATTGATGTAGAAAAACTAAATTAACAAAATGACAATAACACAACTGCCCAACATTTCCAATAACACAATCATTAGAAACAATTGAATTTGAGAATGAAAATATTACCTATAGTGCACATACAAAAAAAATACATTAATGTACCAAGAAATATAGATTTCCATGCTATCGTTGCTAACTAGTGGCTATTTTGACTTGCAACCATTTTGTGTGACTATTGGTAACAATAACCCTGATAATGGTTCCCAACTTTGGTAACAAATACTTCACAGATTACCTTAAATTTGCTCGATTTCATCTATGGTCAATCACATTCTCTCATGAGGATTTTATAAGATAAGCTACTATTAATGAACACTTTATTTTTATTCACTAGAGCATACAAATAATTGAAGTTAAAATATTTGGAAGGAAATGAACAGAAATAAAAGATAATAGTCCCAATTGAGTGTGGAATCCTTACACTATGCACCATAGTGGAACTGCGCCCTAACATTGCTCCCCTTGAGTAGTGCCTCATAAAACTCAAACACATTGATGAAAATGGATGAACCTCTCCCCATCATAATGAAGTGACCAAGAAATTATCCAAAGCCTCCAACTCCACTGTAGCCCCCCACTCATTCCATGAGGGAGATATAGTATTATGTTATGATGTCTCTAATCAAGATTAGGGTTAAGGAATCTTGAATTGTTATGGAAGGGACCCTATATATTCCAGAATTGTCTCCTCAAAGGAGTATACAACTTGAGTGATCTTGATGGAAAATGTCTCAAAGATCTTGTTAATCATCTCTATCTCAAAACATTTTGCTCATAATGACTCACCCTATATCTCCCTACATTACCGTGTTGTACATATTTTATAATATTTATATGTTGATAACCTCTTTATCATGTATTATAATCTCTACTCATTTAATTGTCTGACAGATGGGCTAATCACTAACTTACTTCTTTAAATTTTTTCGTGGCACTTCTCGATGGTCGCAAAACATAACTTTCATAGCCTAGGCCATTTACATCCTTGATAAAACCCCTTTCCATAGAAATAGAGTTTGTTTACGATCATCTCTCAGTAACCAAGATGTATACAATGATAACATTGGGCTCTTGGCTGATGCCACACACCTTTCATTTCCCACACATATTCATTCATTGATTCTCAGCATGTCATTGCACAACTACATAAGACATTCCAAATTGGTGATCCTCACTCATTTTGTAAGTACCATTATGTTAAATTGTTACTATGGATATTTAATCATTTTACTTTCTCACTCATGCCAAGACATAAGGACCATGACATCAATAAAATAGAAAATCACATTCCAAACTAGCAAGTATAACATTAACCATATAAGCCTCATTTAGAAGCATGTCAAACATACAGAGCATAATAAATATCCATCACATCATACATTTCATCACATTAATAAGACACAGTATGAGAGCTCAAAATATCATATGTATATCTGTGTGTGTGTGTGTGTGTCAAATATATAATTTACATAAATTAAGGTGCTCTTAGCACTTAAAAATAGGCCATAGTGAAAAAGTGGGGAAAATCCTCATAATGGATGCCGCCCCTAGTACATATGCCAATATGACATCTAGGGAGGAGCTAGTGTTGGAGAAAAACTCCATTTCCCTCTACCACCAACAAGAGACTCGTGAGGCTCCTCATAGTTAAAAACTAGTATCAGTCAAGTTGTCACTTTTACCACTACTACCCTTTCCAATATTGACTACCAATCATTATGCATGTCACCTATGTCCTCACCTCGCATGGCCCATCCAACCTCTAGGATCCCCAGAAAAATAATCACCATCCAATGGTGCACATCAATGTCCCTCGCCTCAAGGAAAAATACTCGATCTTGCATATCACGTTTCTCCTCACGAAGCTCTACTTAGGGCCCCTCTTCCTTGGGGTGGGAACTATCCCTACATGAAATTAATCATGTTGTTATGGTATCTGGTGCAACTTTAGTTGACCCTTAGCAATTCTAACCTACCCAATATGCAATGCTACTTGTGTATGATCATCTCGATGAGGTTGATCTCATATAGTTAATATTTCTCAACTGCAAGGTCCCATATCTAAAAGCACAAAGAAAAATACTATCAGTTTCATCACATAAAAATATAATGAAAAAGGTACCAAAGAACATAAATAACATAACAAGTCAAACAAAATACATACATAAGGGACCCCATCTAACACCTAAGGGATGACCCCTGTTAGGGTCATCATGAAAATCATGCCGACAAAGAGAAAGTATACTATGACTTGTGGCATCAATAACAACCATGACCAAGCCATCTTCATCAAGTATCTAAAAACCTCTCCCCTCCCTCTCAAATCATGAGCTACCCCCATCTCAAGATCTAAGGTAAACTAGGAGTCATTAGTGCCATGTTGATGGGTTGGAGTAGAATGACTCAATCAAAAAAGGGATATAGAGGAGAGTAGGAAATTTGAACTATTCGTATTGGCCACCCACCACCACCATAAACAATGCTAATAGGGTATCTTGCATCGAATGAGCTAAATTATAGAAGCTTCCCCTATCGACTCGGTCTAGTAATTTGATATGTTATCCCATAATATGGTGTGTGGTTACCTCTCTAAAAATATGAAAATTTATGGTGGTGCTAAAATAGAGTGCCACATCCTTCATTAATGTGATATGTATAGTCCCACCCTCGATATTTGAAACTCTACACCACCACTCAACCCATTCCTCCAAAGTTATCATTAAGTGTGAAGGATCGGTGAGCACCTCCTTCCACTGTGGGTGTAGCCCTACCAAGAAGTAAATATACACCTCATAAAATATGGAAACTTCATTCCTTCACACATTGAAAACCTCATGGTTTGGCTACCGTAAACCTATCGAAAAATACAAGATCTCTTCCTATGAACAAATTAACAGGAAGTCAAAGTACTAGAGTAGAACCCACATCACTAGATCAGTTGAAGCATGTGGGTTGTCAGCCACAACATCACTAATCTTTCTGTATGTTAAATATCACTAATGAACCACCATTTTCATGTAAGGAGGGGTCATGTAAAAACACATCTAACTTACTGAATCCTTGTGAATATTTCTTGTGCAAATGTGGAAATTTTCACATTTAAGCCAATTACAATTGTGTGGGTGAGAACATAGTTATTCCTAAAACAATTGTCTAATTACAATAGTTGTTCAATACCCTAGGAGGGGGATATAATCCCAGTTATTCAAGCCACAGATGCGACAATTTCCACAAATTTTCACTATTTAGGTGCACCACACTATGCACAAAAATCACTCATAGTTGCCCTCATCTATGCAATCTTCCATCCATTTCTTGTGTGGTTTATTCACTACACTTTTCATAGTAATGACCATTTCCATGACTATTACTGCCTTACTCTGAGGGCCCCGTGACTCACACTAAGACACCTATGTGGATGTGGGTCCCAGACACTAATGCAGGTTAAACAACAACATACTATATGGCCCACCACCCCTAACTAAAATCATGACAATGGTCAAAGAGTTAGGACTCACTTAGATCCAATTGCAACTAAAATAGCTACTCCAATGAATGTGAAATAATTATAGAAATTTGTATTGGCTCACTCACTCACCACCTCACTAGATTATAGATGAGGTTGCCTTATGGCCCTCACCACCTTGTATATGCCCCACCTTAACATATCCCAGACACTTGTACTTGAATCCATGAACTTTATTTTCAAAACCATTTGCATGATTGGCATATATCACAACATACTTTGCTATGGAATCTTCAATTCAATGTACCATGTTTTTTTTTTTTTTTGCCCTTACCATGCTTGAAATCATTGTTATTTCACTGCTTCAAATATACGTTTTTTTATCGATTATATCTATGTCTTACATTCATGTGGGGTACTTGTGTCATGATCATAGGATATTTCTCCCACCTGACATAACAACCAGACATTTGGTTTGAAAATTAAGGTATAATTTCTCACTAGCATGATAGATTTCCCCCCATAAAAATTGAATAGCATAATACAAACCCCTAAGTTAAACATTGGGCCCTCATCTCTTACCACATTTACCATCACCTTGTACTTACACATGATAAATGTTTACCAAAGTCAATAAGTTTTTATTGCCATGGATCGACCGACATAATAGTCCCCATTACATTACAAACATCCATTACCATCATCTTCCACCTAGGAACCATTCATTTGAATTACTAGAAAGATGTCCACAATTCTTCTTCTCACTTCATTAGTGACCACCCTTCCTAGGAACTCATTTGATTGATCACAGGAAATGCACTAATATAGTTTCACTTAGCCTGTCACACCACCGCATTGTCATAAAGCATTTGCACAGTCAATCCATTTCATTTTCCTCATATCAATACTAACCAAATGTGCTCTCATCTCTTGTATTAACTCCATTAGACCATCACATAGGTCACCACACATTTGGGACACCTGTCTCCATGTTTGTACATTCGAAACCACTATTACATTCTTTTTGCAAGTCTACAAAGATTCCTTTTGGCAGCAAGAACCTGGCCCAATTTTATATTTGTTACCCTTCAAAATTCCTTTGTCACCCTTCATTGCAGAACAAATTTCATATAGCCTCTAGTCAATATTGATTTCATGTCTCCCACTAGGCCTTGGATTAACAACGAATGGGTGCATTGTTAAGGAATTCCAGGCAAAAAGGCCATCAGTTAAAATTCCCATGGGTGTTGATCCAATATATAATATATAATATATATATATATATATATATATATATATATTAAATATATATATATAATATATATATATATATATATTCATTTCATGTGATCTACTTCAAGATATGGAAAATATGCTCTTCAACATCTTTTGAAAAGAATTGTCTTGTGTATTTGTAATCATGTTAGTTAAAGTTATCGTTTGTATCAACTTTTGTCATATATTTTAATAGATTAATCATTAGACATTTTCTTGTATTTTTGCTAAAAATGCACCATAAACCTCCATTATTACTACCATTCATTGTTATACATTCTTCGTGGTTAATGGATAATTTTTCCATATCTTTAGTGTTTAAAACAACAAATATATGATGTTTTTATAATTTATTTGGACTATAGTTGGCATTCACGTGAATGTAAATAAACATATTTTAAAAATAAGAGAATTCATTTTGGCACCAACTATATATTTTTTGTACTTGTCTTTGGTGGTTGACATACCTCCATGAATCTGTTACTAGAACTGCCACGTTGGTTCTGAAGAGGATAGGTTCAAGATTGTTGATATATAAAAAAAATTGGATCACAATCTATAGTTGGTTTCTCTATTGTGATCAGGCCATTTACAAAGTATACACTATTCGACTACTAGATCAATCCAAATTGGCGTGAGGATCCTCTATTGGTTGTAGTGCTTCTTTGTTTGCATATATGATCCAAGGAAATAGGGCATGATTCATGTATATCATCCATGAGAACAAGGCTTTGATGCACTCCAGAAATTTGATGATGTTTGAGGCGTTGTAGCATTTTTTGGTTTTGATAAGATAGAATAAAATAGTCAAAAAGATAAAAAAATATTTTGAAAAAATGAAGTTAGGATATGGACATCACAATAGTGAATAAATATGTTAGTGAAAAGAATCTTGATGATGATGTACATATCAAAGAAAAAGTTAAATTAGATGTCCTAAAAAATAAAGACAGAGAAAATGTTAGGTTAGAAAGAAAAGAAAATAAATAAACTCTGAAAGTGAGCAAGTCTAAATGCCACTACTATTTTTCCTCAAAATAATGGTTGTGTGTAGCTTGTTTTAAATGCCACAACCAATGACAATCAAACTGTTTAATCTTGACTACTTCATGCTCTAAATTTGATGTTACAAATAGAGAATAAAGATCTGGCCAAACTGTTTAATCTTGGCAGATCAGTAGTTAGGTAGAGAATAATAAGGTGCTCATCAGTTTAATCTGAGCCCTTGGAGGTTATAAGGGTAGATTTAGATAGTTTTCTTTTGTAAAAATAAAAGGAAAGGAAAAGGGTTTGCTAACTTAAATGCACCCATTAAGTGAAGAAAAAATGATAGGATAAGCAAAGGGTGAGTGGAGAAAGGTTGCAGAAGTTTGATTATTCATTGGACTAAATGTACATTTATCATGTTTCACCATATGTTTCTATGTCCATGATGCAATTACATAAATAAAATGAAGGTCTACTAAATCAATATATTAACTTCCCATCCATCCTCATTCATCCCTATATTCAATAATTTCCCTTTCCTACCTCCATACATTCATATTCATTCATTTTCCACAAAAAAAACACCTTTTCCTAAGGTCAAAATCCTTTTTGCCTAGGAAAAGTGAAAAACCCATGTAAAATCCCTTTTTTACCATAACAAATCCCATTTTACACGAAAGACCCGCAAAAGGTGTTTTAGCCCAAGTATTGTTATATATATGAAAAAACATAATACTTAGTGAATTTCCCTTTTCTCCTTATAATTCACCTTTTCGCATATATTTATCCTCTTCTCCTCATATTTTCATATTAACATTAACTATAGTACTAAACTCCTAAAATTCCTTTTCCCATATATTATTAACTCCTTTAATAAAATATCCCGAAAAACTTAGTTTTATAATAAAACTATGTATTTTCATATCACATTGCAATATTGGTGGATCGCAAGCCTTTCAATGTGCATTCACCTTCCTTGATTACGATATGCGATCAACGATGGTCCTGAACCTGACGCTATATATATTATAACTCATTGCCATATCACATCCACCTTTATTGCAAGCCTCAGCTAAAGCACATACCCTCCTCTACTGCGATCTCCGATTGCGATTGGGACCTGGACCCGATCATATATCATATATGGTTTATTTCCACATCGCGTCTGGCACCTATCACATTCCTTGCAATGGGTCATCCTTTGCTAAACTCCGATTGCGAAATGCGATATTAGCCCGACCCCTATATCATTATCTGCCCGAGTTAATAAACTTTCAAGTCCACCATGTCTGTTTTGAGAAGGTTTTCTTTATTAAATCATTTTAACGATTTAAACGAAGAATTAACCTTAAACCTCTATTTCACCGCTAATCTAGGTTTTAAACCATAATAAAGCCATTTCCACCATATTTATTTGTTCGTACCCTTTGTACTGCACCTTCACTCCACCACCATCTAATGCAATGCATTCAGATCCAACGACCCTAGGTGATTTTACGTTAGCTCTCTATATGAGTGTTATCCACCCGAAAAGCGGTATCCCATCGTCCGCCATTGTTGCGTGTCAAACTTAAGTTATTTTAGGTGACCCCCTCCTAAAATTTCCCACACCTTATAGGTGGTGCGATGAAAACCGCCTTCCGCAATACGACAAAATGGATATTGTTCACTATCACGCCATATTTCAAAAGAAAACTGTTTTTCTCGTTGAAACGCCAAAATGACCAATTTGCTCTATTTTTCCTGTTTTACACATTGAAGCCTCCATAATGCCTCTGTGACAAACTAAACCAATGTTTCACCTTCTGATACACTATGGACTCCTTCCAATGTCCTTTCAAGCTTTATAAATCCATTGAAGACCTTCTGTCACCCTTGTTTTTCTTAACATTTTTTGTGTTTTGCAGGTAAAGACTCAGTGTCCTAGGCTTACAAAGAAAAAGCCTATGTACAGTTGGAAGACAAATATGAAGATCATATAAATTTGCTTTACCTGTAACATAAAATCTTAAGTGATTTACTATTGAAAAACACAGTAAAAACCGCGATTGCACAGTAAAGCTAAAAAGAAATAGTAGAGGTTACTCAACATGGTTAAAGGAGATTCACAGAGTTTCAAGAGTATCAGATAAAAGATCAAAATGAAGAAATCATCCAGTGCAAAGGATTCAAACAATTTACCAGCTTAAAGGGAAAATATCAGACAAACAAAGCCAACACAACCTGAAGAAAGGGACAACAAGAAGCAGTTCAATTGTTACCCCTATCTTCTTGCATGAAGATATTTTCCTTTCCTAGAATAAACCTTAATCGGTTTTAGGATATTGCTTAGTTTTATTATTGTATAAATAACTCTCTTCTCGAGATGTTATAGGTTCGAAGTTCAAGATTCATTGTTCATTGCTTGTTAAGTCTCGAATGTTAATTCTACTTTGAACTTGGAAGCCACCTTTGAAGGAAGGTTTTCTAGACACTTGATATACTTATTCTTTCTAGAACCTTAATACAAAGAAGAGGATTCTGAATTTGGTTTTTCATAGTTTTTGTTATCCTGTAAGTTTTTCTAGTTATCAATCATTATGTTTTTCTTCATATGCTTATGACTTACAGAGATATCTAGGTAGGAAGGATTGTGTCTCAATTTATTCCTATAAGCTCTTGAAGTGATCATATATTAAGAGAATGGATTAATGAACTATCTGTTTAGCTAATCCCTTCTAATAAATAAATCATCAGTACCTTGTGTAAGCTTAAGTATACTACCTTGAACCTTTGGGACATAGTTTAGAAGGTTTTCCAACTTATGATTGTTCTGTTTTACAGTCTAGAAACTGTGATAATCATATTATTTGTTGACTTATATCACTGTTTAGAGCTTTATAGCAGCCTTGTGCTGAGATATTAATATAACCCAAAGGATTAATTACTTTAATTCTACATCTGTCTTCCAAAAACTAAAAGCAAAAACCCTGAAACAATTATTTTAGATGCTCTAGCATTGGTAGCTGACCTACTTCTATCTCAGAGGTACAGCATGAGGCACTATTTTCCATGTATAAATGGAATTATATAAATGGAATTATTGTAATATCATATCATCGTCACGCAGATATAAATTCTACTATTATATTGCTGAAGAGTTAAGGTTTCAACTTTAAATGAAAAATTCATTGTTGCTACAATTTTGTCTATAACTCTATGTGTTCACTACTATGAACTGAATTAATCTCTCTACAAGTTTCATCTAGGTCAGGAAGGGAAATGTCACATACCCCCTGGGCATAATACTACAATTTCCTTCTATGCTATATTGGATCCACGATGTGGAATTTTAGATTCAATTAATAGACTTACATTCCAAATCAAGCCTTAAGTATAAATTACAACTTGGAGAACATTATAAATCATGGCATTCAAACAATAATATCGGAGTATCCATACATTATTTCTATGAGGATTCAACAGAAGCATTAATGGAATGTTATCATGAATATACCATAACTAGCATTACCATAATCATGATCATATCCCTACTGGCATAGTCGAAAGTATTACTTATGCAATATGAATAATTAGCTAAATGAGCCTCAGTGGATGCAATTCACATATGAATCGTAATGCATATCATAAACAACCTGAACCCTGGACTATATAGTTTAGCACCTTAAACACATAATTACTCCTCGTACATAGTTTTCTCATGCATAATTATTCACCATTATTCCATCATCTCAAGAACAAATATTATTCACACATCATACACTCACATATTTGATAACATCAAGAGTAATGAATCATAAGATGGCACATCCAATTGTACTCATAAGTTTAAATATGAGACAACAAAAGGAGTAAGGGGTCACATACAGTACATCCCAAGAAATCAAAGTAAACTAGCTTAATTGAAGAGAGTCACTTGGAAAGCCGAGCACCGCCACCAAACCTAGAACTAACTTTCTCTAGGTCACACCCGAGCCGAGAGTTATTTCCATGGATCAACTACCTCCTGTTGATCTCTTCAATGGGTATTTAATACCCTCTTTCATGATATGATTTCCATTAGCGACATCCCTCTTTTATGGATCATTTATATCCATTTTCCTAGGCTTTTCCCATAAAAGCTCGTCTTTCTCTCCCACAAGGTTTTTCATCATAAAAGCTTGCCTTTCTCTCCCACAAGGATTTTATGTTTTTCTTAACTTAACATATTTCTCCAACTAGGTATCTTAATGGATATTTATCTCCAATTCATTAAGCTTATCTAGAATTGGGTCTAGAAGTCTTATCATGAAAGAATTATCCCTTCGCATTCAACAATGGGATTTGGCAAGAATATCATCTCTTGGTTTCTCGCTTTTACAAGTGATTAAATTATTTTATTTGTTTAATAATAAAGTATTTACTTTTCTTGTTACACATTAGACCTAGTTTTTCTTAGCTTAGGTTAGCCAAGTTTCACATACAATTGAGGTGTGTTACATACTCCCCCTCTTAAATTTACACTTTCCTCAGTGTATTACTGCTTCTTGCACTATTATCTCCTCATTCACAAGTAGTTTTTTATGAATTTATAGGCTCCCATGGCCTTACCATCTGATTCAGATGTTCTGATATATATCAGTTACAAAGGAGTTCTACCAACACATCTCCTTCCAACGATACATGTAACATTTGTTTCAATCAATTTTGTGAGAGATTTTAGATGTAGAAACTCATCTTTGTCTGTCACAGGTAATACCATATATTGATATACAATACTATTATTTGAGTAACTATGGGTAATGTTTCATGTCCTGAAAGAAATGCGTGTTCTTCCAATGCCTTTGTGTTCTTACTGAACACTTGCTTCCTGTAGTTTCCCTGCATTAGTCGGGACATGTCAAACTAGCATACCTGGCTAATTAACATGTATACAATATCATGGCAGGTTAGCTGAACATAACCATCATAAAGAAGAAACATATGTATATTAAGATTAAATAAAAATATGGATACTTTTCCTTAGTTTCCAACACCAATTCTTAGTTTCCACTTTTGTCCTACCTCAGTATGCACTCTGGATCAGTTGCCTCACCAGGAAATCACCCACTGTCTTTTCTTCTACCATGTGCACCTACACATAGTGTGCATTACACACACACATCTATACATGTCACATATTATCATGCAATACATGCATCCATACCAGTACCATATGTATCGTTTGTATATATTACGAGTTGTACACGTGTACCCCATATCAATGTCCGTAACATCACACGCATGACATATAATTCATCGACATGTTTCCAACCATGTTAGTATTATGCCGAAAATTCCTTTATTTATTTATATTACCTTTAGGAAAGTTTGATCCAACCATTCTCAATTTACTTATTCGAGAATAAGGAATTTTTTGGAGCTGTTCCACTTCTACAACAAGTGAATAATTTGATGTCAAAGTATTCAAGTGATTTTATTTAGAAAATTATTTTCACGTGTCTTGTGGTTGTAGTATAATGTCAGCAAAATAGTACCATAGAGGTAATGATGCATACTACAACTTTATCATACTCATAACTTTTAGTTTTGG
>APFE030596379.1:0-93103 GCA_000404065.3 Pinus taeda
AAACATAAGGATCATCTAAAATACACATTCAAATTCACTAACAACATCTAATTATATACACCTCTACCACATATAAATATCGTAGGTATCACACTAATCTAATAATGTAACAGGTCATCATCATCGTGATCACATCTAACAAAACACAAGAATTGTAATTTAAAATCATTACTATACACATCCTCAACTACACATCTCATGTCAAATAACTACTACCACATATGCATCTATCTGCAAGAATATTAAATGAACATATCTAACATGAACTAAAAATATACACATCAACACCAACATATAAATTAAGTACATCAACATGAACAAAAAAATGCACCTTATATATATCTGTATATATATACAAACAAGTCAAATAATTGTTATAAAATATATGATACAATAGAGATAGTATTGGCAGCCATGGTCTGTAGCAAAAGATGATGGATGGTCAAGTACTGCCTCAATAGTCAAACTATATTGAGGTGGAGGAGAAGGTGGTCGGTTTTCTAATTTAGAAGAAATATGAAGCACCACCACTAGTAATTGGTGATTATGACATGAATGATGGGGAGGTGGAGTACTATCGGACAGATCACTGACACCCTAACCATGATTTGATGGGGTAGTACTACTAGAAGCGCCATCACCACCCTCATCATGATGATCTAATGGGATAACACTAGGTGAAGACTCATGTGACGTGTATGCTACATGCCCATCCCTCCTCATTGCCAGTATCCTGGTAGCTCCCATCATATCATGTAAAAATTCCCTCAAGATATCTAGGAGCCTAGCATCTGCCCCGATGTATCAAGTCATCACAGGGTGGACTCCCTCTTCAACCAAAAGTCTAGAGAGTCAATAGGAGTACTCCATCTTGAATCTAACACTAGCCGTACATGCTCCCATGCTCGTGCCCCTCTGCATCATAGGATGCACCTCACCCTCTAAGGCCTTGCCCATTTCTGCATCTCCCTCCATTGGGGGAGGAGGCATGTCCCCAATGGAACTACCAATGTCTACAAAATATATAGTAGATAACAATAATTAGAAAATTTCATTAAATAATTAATAAAACAAGTTAAAGAACATGCTAGGAAAAAAATTATTGTAATTAATTAAGACAATTAAATGAAACTAAATTAATTTAAAGAAAACACTAATAATACGTTTATCATATGCAGGCTCATCCGATGTGAAGAGGATATTGGGATGCTATCTTCAACCCATCCTTGCATACACACATGACATCAAGACAAACATGTGGTCATCGTCACTAGTCAGTAGCCCTAGTGCCCAAGCAGAAATCCTGGCTAGATAATTTGGCAAGCCCCTCTTCGGCATCATATCGCCCCATATGTACATCTGCCTAGGAGGGATATGGTCAAACGTAGGCCTCATCTCTGGAAAACTCTAAAAAAATAAACAAAAAATCTCTAAAGCGAAAGGGAAGTTCTCCCTCCCATGTATCATAGCATGATATATATCTAAATCCCTAGAAAATTTCCAACCAAAAATGGCAGACCTTTCTGAGATATCATGGGCTTTTCATTAAATAGTGCATAAAACAAAAGAGGGAAACTAATGTGATGCCCATTAATAGTATAGTATGCAATGGTACTCACTAATAAGTGAGAATCAACTAACCTCCTATGCACAAAAAGGAGCAATCTGTAGCTTTCCACCAGACACATATAAATATGCTCCACACACTAGATGATCCCCAACATATCCCTAAGAATAGAAAAGATGACTCTCTATTGCAAAAACATGGGAGACATCAGGGAACTAGGGAAAATCCTCCCCTCTCCTATATAGCCTAGTGATAAAATATATTTCCTCCTCAGAGGGCCTATATGATGTGTTATGACCGACATGGAAAGACTGTTGGTGGAAATCCCACCAAGGGATTAGATATGCCAACAAGCCAGAGTGCACCTTCAGGGATATAGCCTCCTCATAGTACTTAAGGAGGCCAAAATTCCTCAAGAGTGCTCGGGTGGATAGAGTAATATGGCAAGGTTATAAATCTCTCTCCCTCTCTTGTGCCTCCCATGGTTAAACCATATTGTATTAGTTCACATTTTCTCCTACTCCTTCTCCTATTGTTTCTCCGTCTCTTAATGTCTCTGATACGTTATTGAGATATAAAATAAATCATCCTCATACATAAAACATATTTTTTTTATTAAATGAAAATTATATTTACAAATATGGAAATATAACTTTCAATTTAAAAAACAAATCATCCCTGGTACCCTAAAAAAACAGAAATGCACCAGAACCAGTGTGCCACCAAAAAGGAAAGAACTTGACACAATACGTACATCTAGATGAGCATCACTTTTGTTTCGCATACATACAAACACATTGGTTATTTTTATTTTCAACGTGGTGCATTCAGACAACATTGCACACTGGTTCGTATGCATAACTTTTTCACACTGAAATGGGACGTTTAGGTTATCAAATGCACCCAACTATATTTTTTAATAATAGACATGTAGTACATTTGGTAAATATAAATGCACTAGGAGTAACGTTTACCATACGCATCGATGTTAAAATGATAACTTTTCCTGGTGCATTTTAATTTACCAAATGCACCAATAACACTGAGCTGCATTATATTAACACATTGTATTGTAGTGTGCCCTATAGATTTATAGCATGCACTAGTATCAGTGGGAGCTGAACCTATCAAACGCACCAAGTATGAAAAAAAATAAAAAACAATGGGTTTTTGGACCTTGTTTTCAATTCTAATCTGCTAGAAAACTAAATTAGAGAGAAACATAGACATTACCTACATACAAACACATTGGTTATTTTTATTTTCAATGTGGTGCATCGATAAAATATTGCACATTGGTGCGTACGTATCAAATTTTCGCACTAAAAAGGGACGTTTAAGATATCAAACACACCGAGCTATATTTTTTTAATACTATGTGTGCAGTGTGTTTGGTAAATATAATTGCATTGAGAGTAACTTTTAGCATACACACCAGTGTAAAATTCATAGCTTTTCATGGTGCATTTTAATTTACCAAATGTACCAAAAACACTGCGGTGTGCTAAGGTAATGCAAAGATTGTGGTGCACCCTGTAAATTTATAGGATGCAGCATTGACAATGCAAGTCGAACCTATCGAATGCACCGTGTAGGAAAACAAAATTCAAAAAATAATGGATTTTTGGACCTATTTTGCAGTTCTAATATGCTAGAAAATTAAATTAGAGAGAAACATAGATATTGACTAAGAATTTTCTCATTGGGGAGCCATAGTTGACACGTAAATGAAAATTAAGAAAATCCAAAATCCATGCACTGAGCATGGGGCAGAAGGATGCTGAGCAAGAGAAGCACCGACGACAAGGTGATTGAGTGAGGCTAGAGTAGCACCGGTGCTTGAGAGTTCTATAACACTACGAATGGTATAAATGAAATTTAGGATCGATATTTTTTTTATTTTACCCTATTCTGATTCATTCTTGTAACAACATCAATACGTACTATTCTTAAGCTTTGTAGGAAACCCATCCCACAAAAACAAAATACTTGAAAATAACTTATACTCAAGTAAATAACATATCTACTGTCAATTATTTCGCATCATAATTGTAAATGTGTAAACTTACTAGTCGTTACTACCCATCAAGATTTATGCAAGTTCTTTTGCTTGAGCAAACAATTTACTTATCTACTTCAAATCTCAATTTATTAGTTACTACCAAATCAAGATTATAGGATAATTTGTCTATCAACCATTATTAATTTAGCATTGACCAATGTAGCTTATAATTATTTATGCAATTTTTCTGAGGACATAATTTCTAACTTGAGTTAGAGAGGCTAAGCTACACTGCAAACAAAATTACAATATAACAAATTGAGTTTTATTATTTTTATTACTTTTAATTTTTTATTTATTATTGAGCCAAGATTTAAATGTTACACTACAACAATCTCCACCATACTTGGCTCCTATAACACTTTATTATTTTTTTGAATGAGGACATAAAATGTTATGCTAACATTGATGTTAACATGGTCCTACCCCTATCACTAAGGTTGTAAAGCACCTCTCGACGCATAATTTAGCATTATATTTTTGAAGAATATATTGAAAAAATAATATAAATATGTGATATAGTCGAACAAAAAAATAATTTTCAAAAAAAATAACAATCAGACTATTCTAACAAAATGAAAACATTTTCCAAGTACCTAGCGAGTTAAGTTGAGTGATAGTTAGTTTACATTTAGTCATTTATTGTGGCATGCAAATAATTCTAAACGATTTCATATGGTAGTAAAGATTATTCAACCCATCATTAGTATTTTCCAAAATTTTAAATTTCGAATTTCATGTTAATACATTTTTAATCAAATTTAATGTAGAAGAGTGCTCATAATTATCTACACAAGTAGTTGTTACACCAAACTCAACTACTATAATATGATGTTCTAACATAAACCTTAATAAGGTTGCTTGAAATGCATAAACCTTATCCTAATTTTTTTTTGCGTCAATATTGGCATTATGGTTTACATCAAATTGTGTTGTTATACTTTACTATCAAATTGTGTTGTTATACTTTACGAACAAATATAATTGCAATGTTCTACATCACCTTGCATCATGCTACGTGACTATGACTTACATTAATGTTAAATTTATAACCTTTAGTTATAATTTGTGTCATCATGTATATTTATTTACATTATTTCCTTGTCATGCTATGTATCTACATGTTTGACACACTTTGTAGGGATAGTTTTATGCGTCATTTTCTAACAGAAGATTAAATGCATGGGGTTTAGTGTGTGGATTGACTATGTAGGTTGGGTTCTTCGTTTAAACGTGGGTTGGGTCACTTGTGGGTCACTTCATGGTTATTGGGTGATCGTGAACATTCTGATTTCTTTTGTTTATATATTAGCATTGCAAAAGTGGCCGATGAATCACTAAGAGGTGAAACTATGCCAGTGATATATTATTGAAAATATTTTGGAGAGTACAAAATGGTGGAATGATATATTGTGTAAGGAAGTTGTTTTATATAGAAATTTTAATTAATGATAAGAAATCACCTCACAAGCATTCCAAATAATCATGTTTATGTATAAAAGAATCATTAAATTTGTTAATGAATCAGTAAGAGGAAAAACCATGGATATGGTGTATTATTGGAAATATTTTAAAGAGTACTAGTTGCTTAAAGAATCATTTATGTAGTGTGGATGTGTACACTTACATGTTTTAAACCCTAAAAAATATAAGTTTCCAAAATCCTTCGTCTTCACATTGGTTTATTAACATGATATGTTCAAATATAAATTTTGGAAAGGGAAATTCAACTATGGTTTACATTTAGGTTAAGTTTATTGTAACTTAAAATGAGAAAATCAAGATGTTAATTAATTAATTAATTACTGACTTTGATTTGATAACTTTCTTAGGCCTTTTTTAGATTTTGATTACTTTTTTGTTTAGTTTTATTTGGTGCTTGCACATTCTACTTGGAATAACTCTTTTTTAATGAAGAGCCATTTTTCATTGAATTTGGATTAAGAAGGTTGAATCTAACCTAAAAAAATATGAATTTTCATTGTGAAAGTGGCAATATTAAATTTCAAAGTGTAATTTTTTATACCAAATTTGTGAATAGTTTCGAATCCAAAAATTGCAATTTGTTATTCAAAGGGTTCATGAATCCATCAATTTGAAAGAAGGGTTCATGAACTCATGGTAAAACCCAATAAAAAGATCGATAGATTAAAGGTCCAAACAAAAAGTGGACTAGAGTTATAAACTTTTGGTTTTTACAAGTGAGTTAAATGGTCAAATTTGTTGAAGAATGTAGTGAATGCTTCAGTAGCCCATAATGAAGGTTTCACACCGACCTCAAGGAGGTCATTTGGCTAGAATCCCATTATGGATTAAGACGTTTTTTATGGAGAAGGACTCAATGAGGATGGAACTTAACTGAATGGAGGAGTAAAACCCAATGTTGAGGATGGGGAGGGGGGATTAAAGGATTGAAGAGAATGGGGAAAAGATGAAATAAGACATAAAGAAGTAGAAATAATGGATCCATAGTAGTAAATCCAAATAAGGGAAGAGATATTATGAATTTTATTAGCTACGAAAAGAGGGAAAGGAGAAAGAAAATGTGGATAGTCCAAATGAATCCAATCAATGAAGGGAAAAGAGTGAGGAGAATTATAAGTGTGAGAGTGGTGTAGGAAGGGAGAAATGGAATCTTAGCATAGGAAGGGAGAACCAAAAGTTATTGCAAGAAGAGGGAAATATAGGAGGATCACATGATAGGAGTGTCAAGAGAGAGTAAAGTTCAATGAAGAGACACTAGGTGAAGATGATGGAGATAATAGAAATGGATATGTAGGTCATAGTAGGAAATTTGTATTTAATTCAAGAGACATAATTGAGTTCGATGACACTGAAGAGGAGGATAAAAATTATGATAGGACAAGAAGTAGCGAAGTAGAACATATTAGATAAGATGAGGAGATATTAGTGTTAGTAGGAAGGATCATGCAGTTAATTTTGGAAGGATTTATTGGATTCACCAATGCAGGGGATCGAGTAAGACAAAGTGAACCCCTCTTAGAACCACCACCATTGAATATTTAACAAGTGAGTTTACAACAACTCCAATAGAATAGTAGGTTATATTTTGAACCAACCAAAAGAAAGGAAATTGGAGGAGATAGGTGATAGTTCAGAAGGAACTAAGCTTAAGGTGCAAATAGAAGTTGAGAGCCAAAAGAGGTTTTGTTAAAAGAAGATCCCAAAAGAGAAGTAACCCATATAATGTGCACATCAACCAGTGGGATGAATGGTGAAAGCTACCATGGAAATGAAAGATTCTACACTAAGGCTCCCATTTTTTCATGGGATTGGGAAAGATGACACAAAGCAACAATAGTTCACATGTGAAGCCATTTAGGTGGTCAATTAGACTATTGACGAAGCATATAAAATTATAGTTCTAGAAAATAAATTAAGAGACGGAGCTTTGACATGGTTTGTGAAGTATAAGATGATAGTTCCCACCAGAAACACTATGTCACTTACAAATATAAAGTGAGATTTGTCACAAAAGTTTTAGAAACTAAAGCAATGTCCATGTAGGTTTTCTATAGATCTAATAGTGGGTTTCATCATGACATGTAACTATTTTGGAAAGATGGAGATGATGATTCTCCTATATGGTACATTTTAACCCTATAAAACCATCCTTTTATCCATATTAACACACTCATTTCCTATAAAATGATTATTTAGTAGTAACTAGTTTATTTCTTATTTATAACGACAATCATAGATTATGTTTGTTTTTATGCTAGCACTTTTTTATACATTATGGATTCCTTATTATGTGTTAAAATATGAATGCTTGCAAATCTTATTATAAATTATGTATTTCTCATTATGTGTTAAAGTATGAGTGAGTGCAAGGCTTCTTTTTCAAGGTTGAATAAATGTATTCCCTATTCATGCCTAAAGAGGATCATTGAGATCATGATGAGTACTGGATGCAAGCAAATGAATACTCAAATTGATTCCTTTAATGTTTTGATCTAATTATAGATAGAAAATAATTGTATACACTACAAGGAAAATACCTTCTAGCAGAGGTTATAATGTAGGTATTTAGTGTTATAAAATTGGGAAAAAATGCCAAAAAAACCTCCGCTACAACATTAGTTTGTGGTAGAAGATATTTTAGCAGTGATGATGTGAAACTTCATCACAACTAAAAAAATATGGGCAGCCGGAGGTTTTGGCCGATTTTTTTTAGCGGTACGCTTAACGGAAACTACCACCGGTGTGCTAAATCTACAAAAGCATTGGGGATGTATACTTGAATAAAAGAATAGGGCATTCAATGCAAGGAACATTGGTTCCTGAAATGTGTACTTCCCTTATTCTTATATATTAAACAAACCCCTCGGGCTATACTTTTCAGGAACGACACCGGGTGTCAATTTTTTTTTTGTATGCTCGATGGTCTTTAAAACTTGGAAAACGAGTGCTTATTAATAGTATAAAAACATTGGTGTGCTACTAATATAAAGGAACCAATGCTATTAATTTGAATAATTAATTGGGGATGGAAACAATATTTTGGAGCACTAGGGTGTTAGTTCTATGAAAGCATTGGTGCTTTAAGAATTATAATGCACCAAGGTCTTAAATGCAAAAAACATTGGTGCTTGAAGAATTTAACGCCCGAGTGCTTACATTTTTTTGAAACCCCAGTGTTGTAGTTTTTAGTAAAGGAACCAAAGATGCAAAAAATAATGTTGTAATTGTGATTTTAGATAAAATAATGCACCAGGGTGTGTTTATTTTACAAATGCTCTGATATTTTGTATAAGATTTTCTCTTTTTAGAAACATCGACCCATGACAGTGCAATTATTGTGATTTTCCAAATTTTTTATTCATAAAAAAAGTTGACATATATATTATAACAATATTCATATAAACGAAATTTTGATTAGTCCATTTGTATATGTTGTTTGGATTAATTTCATATATCATCAAATTTCACATCTCTTCATTACAATATTTAATCATCCATAAATTTAATTAGTGGTGTAACATTTCACAATGATATTGGACAAAACAATAGAATAAATTAAAACGTATTTTATTATATATGAATAAGAGGCTCTTTTTCATACAAAATGGGATAATTATTGGTAAATCCTTATCTTTCAATTGGGACACTATGTCCATTACATTAAACAGAATGTCTAATTTTCACAAACAATTATTTCCAAAAATACAACATCTTGCATTGATATCCAAATAGATCATCATTCTTCGTTGGAATTTCTATTAGTGCTCTAGCTACTTCCATGACTTGGGTTATTTGGATGAATGTTTTGGTGCTTGCATTGATTGTTTTCATCTTCTTTATCATGTTCCATCTACAAACATAAAAATAAAGTGTAATGAGTTCATTTACATTCGTGAGAATAATGAAAATGAAAATAAATAATATACCTCGATGTAAATTGAATAGCAATGTGCCATAGCAAGAAGTAACTCATGAACTATACACATGGTTTCAAAACCAATTCTTGTGCCTTGTTGCAACAACTCGTCTATTATCGTTGTTCCAATATACTTTGTTTCTTGCAATTTTTATGCCCCGTTATAAATCATAGATTTAATATAAATGGTTTTTTTGTTCTATTAATTATAAACTCAAAGACGTAAAACAACATAGGTACTTACAAATTTCGCAATTAATTTTTGATATGCCAACATATACTTACAACCCCTATTTAACCCAATGTCAATAAATTCTTCCGATGGCTCGTCTTTGTATGTTAGTATCTATTTTAATACATTCAAAGATGGTTGTTGTAAAAGAAATTAAAATATACAAAAAATGAAACCTTATTATAAGGAAAGATTAACAAATACCCACAAACTTTGACATCAACCCTTTCCTTCCTTGTTGTCTTGTTTTATGTGTTGAATGAGTTCCAATTAGTTTTATTTTCTATAAGAAAATAATCAAAAATCAATATTTAACACTAGATTATTTATTTATATGTAAAAAGTCGATTATTACATACATTTAAATCATGTTGTTGTTGAAATGGTTCCTCCTGTGATGAAATTATTTCCATTTATTTGACCATCTCTTGTACACTTTTTTGGACATTCATACTGGCATGTTTCACATATAAGCTGTTGGGTCCGTATAATACTAGTGATTACCCCATTACTATTGTAGTTGTACCCCTTATTAATATTGTTTTTCCCCTATTGTCCCCATATTGTTATTACTGTGCCCCATAGAACCCCTCTATTGTTATTTTTGTGGCTTTATATTACTAGTGTTAGGTCGGCTAGGTTATATTATGACTCCTTAGACTCCTATATATAGAAAGGAGGTTTTGTCATTTGTATCATCCAAGAATTGTTCATTTATGTAATGTAAAGGAGGTTGCCCCCTCGAAGAGGCTGAATTTTAAGGCATTGATCTATCTTTTCTATCTTTTTCTTGAGTTGGTTTCATAACATAAGCTCATTGATCCTTTGGGATTTTCATAATCTTACTAAAAAAGTAATAAACCATTTTATATTGATATATGAAAACTAAATATAACAAAATAGATAGTAATAAATGAATGGTTTGGAGTATTATATACATATAATTCCATAAAATCGTTATATTTAGGAATATTACCTTTGGAATTATTCTTTCTTTGTTGTTGTATGTTTTTTCTATTGCAATTATGATAGATCTCATTGACTATTGCTCTTGAAACACTTCTTATAGTTTAGATATAACATGGTTCTTGGAATCATTGGATTGATTTTTGTATTGTAAGTGGAAGTATATCTATACATTCGTTCCACTATATCCCTCATAGTTTTGTAAAAATTCCCCACCATTCATTAATCTCCAACATCTCTCCAAATGAGCTAAAGACCAATTCATCGCTATTTACATGTTGTATAATTATTCTTTTCTTAGAATGAATTGATGTTTTCCTTCGTTGTTTCTCCCTGTAAAAAATTAAACATATATGAATTAATATATTGTTTCAGACATGCTATTTAATATTATTAAGTACATTATTAATGAAAATTAAAAAAAATCTCATATTGAATAACATTTTTTCATTCACCTGATTCATCCTTATGAAATTTTTCTATCAGGATTTTATGCTCTTCTACACTCAGATTAGAAATAATATCATTTATCTTCCTTATTTTGTGGTTTTCCATGACACACACTAACCAATACATATTAGTTAAACTTACATATAGTACAAAACATATTTAATTTTTTAAAGAATTTACAAAAAAACTTGCCTTTTTTTTTTCTTTTTTTGGATGTGTTATCCTTGTGTTGATTACTATTTTTATTACTTGAAAACTTCGCACACTTTTTTTATTATCAATATACAACATATACCATCGAATACATAAGCCAATAAATATATTTTTATATATAAAAAAAGATAAATTTTCAAGCCAAAAAGAGTTCTGTAACCAATGTTCTTATTCACCGTAAGAATCCTGGTGCGTTAACCTAATTAAACACATCGAACTTTTAATTGTTCAACGTCGACAACAAAAATGATTTCTAAAAAATAAATTTAATTATGACAATGCGATTTGTAACAATAAAAGCACCTCCATCACAGTAAAAAAGGAAAACACAAAATATTAAATACAAGTCACTTACCTATGCTATTTGGCAAAGGTGTGCCAATGCATTATATTACATAGGGTCCACCTATGAATGAACCCTATTTTTTTAAAAATGGATAGGGCGAACATAATTCAATGTGATTTTTAACAATAAAAGAATTGTCATCATTGGTTCATCGTATTACACAAGGCGCACAGATAAACATACCTCATTTTTTAGAAAAACATGCAAGCCTAACATGATTTGGTGCAATGTGAAACAATAAAAAAATATCCATCAATGTTGCATTGTATGACATAGGGCAAACTCATAAGCATATGTTGTTTAAAAAAAAATGGACAAGGTCGACATGATTTGGATCTGATTCAATAAGTGGCCCCCTACTTTACATGTCAAACACCGTATATATAGTAAGTACACAAACACATTAAATCTAAAATGCCTAAAATGAAAAACCCTAATTGTGAAGTCGTAGAGGCAGTTAAACCCTAAGGTTAAATTTTGCAGTCACACAAGAAAGAAGAATGAAGGGTTTAAGGTAAGTATTGAATTTGTTGGTTTTTTTGTTTTTTGTTTTTGTTTTTGTTTTTTGTTTTGTTCTTTTTTTCCTGAATTTTAATTAAATTGAAATAGGAATAGAGATAGTAAAATTTTTTAGTAGTAAAATCAATAGTAAATTTTTTGCTATATAGGGTTTTTAAAATTCTCCTGAATTTTTAATAAATCTAAAAGAAATTGTAAAAAAATTAACAGTAAAATTTAAATTTTTTTGCTTATGCATGGTTTTGTGTGAATCACCATACCTTTCAAATTCTTATGTTTTTACAATTCCAAAATATTTTTCCACTCCACAATGCTCCTAGTATGTTTCTATTGCAAATGATCTCTCTTTTAATTAAACCTAATGGAATTTGCAAAAAAATTATTAGTAAAATCAAAAATAAAATTTAAATTTTTTACTATGTAGTGTTTTGATTGAATCACCATTCCTTTCAACTTGTGATCTTCTGAATAATTATTTTGTTCCAAAGTATTATGCTGCTTTACAATGCTCCTCTATGTCTCTCTTTCAAATCTCTCCCTTGAAAATTTGGGAAAAATAATGAAATAATGAATAACTTATTACTATTTAAAATAATTCATAAAATTAAATTTTGAAAGATCAATTTCCACTCATTTTACAATTTAAAAAAAAAAAAACTTGCACATTTTTTTTTTCGCTTTTTTCTCGACATCATTGCATTAGATAGTAAACAACATCGGTGCGTCTAAAAGTAACATGCACCAATTATGATAAATTGTCGATGCACTAAATCTTTTAAACGCATCGACATGATAGATTTTTTTTTTCAAAATATCGGAAATGGTACAGTTATTATTTTAATGCAATGATGTAGTTTTGTTTAAATGCATCAACGTGATAATTGTTATAAGAGAACCTACATGATATAATTCATTTTTATTTTTGACATCCCGAAAAGGTGTGGATTGGTGTTGTTTTTATTTAAATGCATCAATGTTTTTTTAGAAGAGCACCGATATGATATAATAATTTTTAAATTTTTGAAATCCTAAAAACTAATGCAATTGTTATTTTAAAGCCTTGGTGCGCTTTTTATCTAAACACATTAGTGCCATTATTTTTAGAAGAGCACCAATATGATAGATTTTTTTTTTTTCAATTCTTGAAATCCTCAAAATAGGTGTGTTTATTGTTTTGATGGATTGGTATGATTTTTATTTAAACATGTTGGTATGGTTGGTTTTATAAAAGCACCGATATGATAGAATTCCTTTTATAAATATATCTGAATTTTTATTTTCACATAAAATGAAATATTCATCTGAAATTATCCTTTAGGATGCTTTCACATAAAGTCACCTTATTCTTGAAAAATGGTCTGAAAGCTATATTGAAATTAAGATTATTGCTATATGGTTCTCGAAATTAATTTTAGGTCTATACACAAAAAAATATTGTTGATTTCGCTCAAATGCAGGGAGAAAATCTCATAATATCAAATGGCCAATTCTTCAAAATCCAACTCATTCCATATTGTTGTAAGTACTTCACGCAGTTCTCCCTTTCAATTTCTAGTAAGTTTAGATTTTATTTATATTTCGATTATCTAATTGAATTTAATATTTTTATCCATGTCAATTTGAATATAAATGTATCCAAATTTGTAGGATCCTAATTTAGAATCAAGTCAAGATGCATAAAATATTCCACCATTTCAAAAATGCTAGAAGATCTTATCGAGAGAAGCATAACACAAGAAGTTGGTAGATGGAAATGGACAATCACTTCACCCTACCAATTGGAACATGGCATCTTCTAGCCACAATCCTGGGTCAACGATGGTAATAATTGTTTGGTATAATGTAATTTCAACAAAAAAATTGAATTATGATTACTAATATCATTTATGTACTAATGTTCTATAACTTTTTAAATTAGAATTCTAGTGATGATGAGCGACCCACCTACCATCTTCTATTGCACCACACTACAATGTGAAATCGTGAGAAGGTTTCATTAAAAGAAATAATTGTAGAGGAAGCATACAAAGAATATTTGAATCAACCACCTTTTAAATTCCAACTATTTGCAGATTCACCCATTAAGAATGACTACAAAAATAGTAGATCTTCATCACAAGTTGGCAATGGAGCCAAACAAATAGAGGTTTCTATGGATAATTACTTACAAGATACAACTACCATGGAGGCAATGTTGTTAGATGCATTTTAGAATGATGAGATAGGGTATGATGATCATATCAATGTTACCTTATTTGAAAGCCTAAAATATGCTTCCACTACCCTACTCTTTGGATCTAGTAGTCAGTCAACGTCTACCTAGTTGGGGAAAACTATGTTACTTTACAACCTGTAAGAAAGTTTTGACATGATGAATGCATGTTTCTTGGTAATACTGAGGTAATTGACTTGCATGATCAATTAAACCCCTTATATTTTTAGTAATATTGTCACACAATCAACATTAAAAATGGTCAATTTTATGAACGTTAAATATTAACATGTACATTGATTTTTCCAACCAACTACAAGCTATTCAAAGAGAAGGTTCTTTTGAGCGATAATGTCTTTCAAGGTAGATACGAAGAGCCAAATAAGTTTTTGAAAATTTTGAGTGTTGAGTACATATCATATCATGCATGTCTAAATAATTGTATTCTATATAAAGGAGAATATGTAGACAAAGAGATATGTCCAAAATGTGGGCATGAAAGGTATCATAAATATAAAAAAATTGGGTGAACCACATGGTCCTCATCATAAGTTATTGAGGCACATGCCTATAATCGCAAGGATTCAAAGTCTCTTTCCTTAAAAATAGTTACCTATGTTGGAGGGATGACATTCCTCACACAGAAATGAGTTGGGAGTTATGGGAATCCTAACACATTCAATAGCCATGAAGCATATAGAGGATACATGGCCCGAAAAATTCGAAGATGAAGTACAAAGTCTATGACTCGGCATCGCCATGAATGTCATCAACCTTTATTCCCTCCAAAACACTAACTATTCTGTTTGGCCCATAGTAGTGATCAATAACAATGTCTCCCCATGGTTTTCCATGAAGAATGAGCATCTTATGTTGGTTGTCATAGTCCTTGGTATAAGATGAATGAAGAATATGGATGCCTTCTTACAACCAATGTTAGATGAATTGAAGGAATTATGGGAATGGATAAATGTATATAATGTATTAAGACCCATCATAACAAAGAGGTGGTTTATGTTGTAAGGCACATGTGCTTACATCATACATGATTATTCAGGCTGAGGAATTTTCTGTAGTAAATTACATGTTTACTGATTTTTTTTATATACGTAGTAATATCGTTTCACATATTAATTTAATTCAATGAAAATTTTCTAATCTTCATGATTGCTAACGTGCCCTATATACAATAATTTTTTAGGTATTGTAACAAAAGGGTATCATGAATGTAAATGTTTTATACCTTCTCTAAAGGCTACGTGGCCCAACCACCTACAAAAGCCAGTGTATGACTACTCCAAGGTATTCCTCCCAAAAGAACACCCTTACAGAAGAGAAACATCTTCTTTCAATGGTAAACCAGAGAGAACCCATAAGCCTACAATAATGACACTAGTTGAATGCCTTGGAGCATAAAGGAAAGAGAAGGAGAAGGAGTTTACAGAAATGTTCAATTCAAATGGGGAGCCCATGTTCCATGATACATAATTCTTCGACACCTATGTTGAGAAATTTCCCATTGGGATTAAAAGGAAATATGTATTTTATGAGCTACCATATTAGGAGCACCTTAAGATTTCCCACATACTAGAGCCCATGCATATATTTAAAATTGTTCCATCTTCTTTATGGAGGCACATATCATCAGAATAAAATGAAACATTAGTTGTTAGGAGAGATATTATTTCTTTAAAAACTAAAAAGAAACATTGGCCAAGATAAAAAACTATTGGCAAGGCTGGTCCCTCTTGGTCTTTCAAAGAAGTTGATGTCCCATGGATTTTAAGGAAATATTATCTTTCTTTGGCAAATGAAGTTATAATGGGTGTGAGGGTGCCTTTTTTATATCAGCCTTCACTACAACGCTGCTTCACTTTGGAATACCATTTGTTGGGGTTGAAATAGCATGACCATTTGAACCTTCTAAGAGTATGTATGTCAAAAACATGATTCTATTATTTGTTATTATTTTTATGCAATGGGATATTTTATAATTAATTTTTGTATGTGCTATTTACTTTGTAGTGTCATTATCCTTTTCTCATGCATGGTTGTGTGAACCATAACTTCCCCCAAGTCCTACGATGTGCCATATATAAATTATTTGAATTTGTATGTTGGATCACATCAAATGAGATTCATATGTCTACCATTCCATAGTGGTGTGCAGAGATAGATGAGATTATTTGTATGTTTGAGAAGGAACTTTCGACAAGTTTCATGGACTTGAAATTTAATCTTCTAATTCACTTAGTAGATGAGGTTGAATTAGTTGGGGTGGTTTCTTCTCATTTGATGTTCTTCTTAGAGAATTACATGAAGAAATTGAAAGGTTTTGTTCAACAAAGGGAAAAACATGAGGGGTCTATGGCAGAGGGGTACATATCATATGAGTCATTCTATTATGCCAGTGAGTACATCAAGAATATTGACAACACACTCGGTACGATGATTTGGGATGACGAAAGGGATGAAGAAAAAAAGAGAAGGGGATCTGCTCCAAATGAATGGAAAAAAGGAACACAATAAAGAGTAAGTGACTTATCATTTGTCAAATTTCTACATAGTAACTATTCACACTGAAATTCATATCAATGAAGATTTTGATCTCATATGTACTATATATGTTTATCAAAAAATTCAGAAATTGAATCCATCAAAAAATTCATTCTTTAAAATTTGGAAGAGACACAGTTGTGGATCACATTGTATGAACAGAGAAGGAGGAAATGGGAAAGTAATAGGAAAAAATTCAGATGGTTGAATGGTAGAATTTTTCCTTATTCTGATCATTTAAAAGAAAATATGCCAATAACATGCCCTAACAGTTGGGTTTCTTATCAAGTCGGAGAGAAATACAGTGCATTTGGTCATTACCTAATTTTTGAAGAGGATGTACTAAACACAGGGATTAGGTGCAACAACTCTGTAATAATCTATTTCTGTACATTTTTAACTTCATAATGCACCTTTGAATTGTAGCATGTATATTTTGTATTTTAGTTATGTTCATGTTATTAGACACATGAAAATGTGTTTTTTTTCACTTTTTTATAGGTGCATTTGTTCCCATCTATGTGGGAATATGGACATCATTTTTCCATGGAGGATGTCGATGATGGACGCATGAAACAAGACTATGGAGTGGAAGTCAAGTTTGACCAATATAGTCATGATAGCCAACATGATAAAATCCTAATACATGGGATGTTATGTTATGTCAAAAATATACAAGAGATCATTCAAGTGGACTTCTCTTCATTCCAATTTGTTATTTTTAGGTGCAAGTAGTGAGACACCTTTGATCGGAATAATGTAAAGGAAGATTGTGAAAGTGGGTTGATATCTATTAACTCTAGAAACATGTGGCATGAAGCTAGGAAGCCTTATGTTTCCCCCAAACACTACAACTAGGTGTTTTCTTACCCAGTTGTGTTGGATAGGGATTGGTGATTCATATTAAGACATTACCCTAGATCAAAACATATTTTTGAGAAAAATAGTGTTATCATGACAAGTGAGGAAGATAATTAAGGCGATGACAATGGAGAGTGATATGTACTTGTGTTACTTCATCATTTATATTATTTTTGTATGTTTTGTTTTCTTTATTTCACTAATTATAGTGTTTTTTATTAGCCTTGTTGGAATTTTATATAATTGGGAAGTTTCACAAATGTTTTTACACGTTTTTTTCTAGTGAAAACATTTTTACACTTAAAACTAAATATTTCCAATTGTGTAATTTATAATTTAAAAATTAAAATTTTAACATGTTGGTTTAATGTGTTTAAATCTAATTTACAGTAGACTTCTTGTATAGGATTTGGAAATAGATAAGGATGGATCAAAAGATTGTAATTCTAAGAATGATCTGTCAATTTATAACTATGTTTTATTAATATATCAATCTAAATATACTCATATTATCTCCTTTCTCAAATGACATTGTGAGTAAATAAATAAATAACTCACAAAGTGATATAAAATGGAGAAGTAAATCATATCTATGTTATATATGTGTACTAAATTGCCTTTTACAACCATCATCAAAGTTTTTTAATATAGCAAAATAACCTCCCTTATTTCAACTAAGAAACATCTATCCATAAATATAAATGTAGTTTAAAAAACGGTGTACAGTATCTATGATAATAAGCATTCAAGTTAACAATCCTTCTCAAATAGGAAAATGAGGAGTATATCCAAAATTAGAAAATAGGGAATTTGGAAGCAACATTGAAGATTTATTCTAGATTTAGACACTTATTGGTTTATTAATCAGTTCACATGTTTTTTTCTTTAGGTTTATATCTAAATCAATATAAATCATGTAGTAATAAATCTATTTTTTTGTATTAATATGTAAGATTAAATTATTGACATGAGAGGTAAAGTCATGTTTACTATATTTGAATTCGAGTTCTTGCAATATTATGTAAACTAAAAGGAGGTCTCATGCATGTATACAATGTTAATTACATATTTTTATGGACCATAAGAGAAACAAATGGTCTTACATGGATGCATGAGAGCTTTCAATTTTTTCTTCATGGATAATGGAAGAGTTCTAAATTTTCCTTTAAGTAGTAGTTATAAATAAAAGTTGAATTAATAAATATTTTATGGCTAAGAATTAAATGATACATATTGTGATGGTGATTAAGAGACATTTCGTTGACTTTCTAATATACTTGGTGATGCATTCTTATTTGCTATTTAGATTATGCAAAATAAATATGTATTTTTCTGTATTTATAATTAAATTATTTAAATTAGACATGTATTTATAATTATAAACATGATGTAATATTAGCTAGGAGAAATGTGGAAACATTAATTTGAATCACTAGCTCATGATAAGCATGTGGAAAAATAATATTTCTTGACTTGTTCATTAAAAATGGTCAAATATATTATTTGTCAAAAAGTTAAATCTAATATAGCATGATTTTTTATTATTTAAATCATATTTTTTATTAAAAAATGATAAATTTAAGCCAAAATAGTAAATAAAGAACCAAAATAGCACCGAAATATTATATTTTCATTACTAGAAAAAGGTTCACTTGCCTCTTTAAGGGAGAACTTCTAGTGGAGCAAATCTGAAACTAAAAGTAACTTCACATGCCTTATTTTACATTTCCTGATCCTCATCTTTAAAGAGAGAAGTTTCTAATTTAAATTGGTAAGAGTTGCTATAATATTAAATTTAAATTGCTTGAAACTTTCACAACTTTAGCGATCGAATAAATTTTATTAAAATAGAATTTTTTAAGTTATATTAAATCAAAATTGACTATAAACACACATGACTTAATCTTTTTAAATTTAACAATAGGTTGAATTTTATAAACCAACATAGATCCATCTTAACATCAGATCTACAAAAAGCCGAGAGGGATCTAATATCATAAATGAAAATCTCTTTTTCGAATGAAAAAATTGAAAAAATATGTACAAGATTTAATCTCTTTTAGTGCTTCATAAATTTGTGATTAAGATGGGTCTATAATAGTTTTCTATCTCTATATATAGATCGACCATAGTGTAATTTGTCATTGTTTACATTGTATTTTTGAATAATTTATTATTATTATTAAATTTTATATTAAAAATTGAATGAGTTACATATTTTACTCTTACTAAGAACTAACTAAAGTATTTTAACCTTTAATTATTGTTTTTCATGTGAGTATTGAAATATTTTACTAATTAGGTTAGAATGAATATGTATGACTATATAAGAAAGAGAGAAATATTTATGGTAATTGTACAATTATAGTTTCCACCATATTAACTTTGTAATTTATAAAAATATCTTTGTAGTTTTTTAAAGTAAGTCATTTTACATATAATTTCATATATAAAATTTTGATACAATTTAACCAATACATAATCTATAATAAATATTATTTCGTAGCAATAAACACCATGATGATAACCATCTAACAAACATAAGGATCATCTAAAATACACATTCAAATTCACTAACAACATCTAATTATATACACCTCTACCACATATAAATATCGTAGGTATCACACTAATCTAATAATGTAACAGGTCATCATCATCGTGATCACATCTAACAAAACACAAGAATTGTAATTTAAAATCATTACTATACACATCCTCAACTACACATCTCATGTCAAATAACTACTACCACATATGCATCTATCTGCAAGAATATTAAATGAACATATCTAACATGAACTAAAAATATACACATCAACACCAACATATAAATTAAGTACATCAACATGAACAAAAAAATGCACCTTATATATATCTGTATATATATACAAACAAGTCAAATAATTGTTATAAAATATATGATACAATAGAGATAGTATTGGCAGCCATGGTCTGTAGCAAAAGATGATGGATGGTCAAGTACTGCCTCAATAGTCAAACTATATTGAGGTGGAGGAGAAGGTGGTCGGTTTTCTAATTTAGAAGAAATATGAAGCACCACCACTAGTAATTGGTGATTATGACATGAATGATGGGGAGGTGGAGTACTATCGGACAGATCACTGACACCCTAACCATGATTTGATGGGGTAGTACTACTAGAAGCGCCATCACCACCCTCATCATGATGATCTAATGGGATAACACTAGGTGAAGACTCATGTGACGTGTATGCTACATGCCCATCCCTCCTCATTGCCAGTATCCTGGTAGCTCCCATCATATCATGTAAAAATTCCCTCAAGATATCTAGGAGCCTAGCATCTGCCCCGATGTATCAAGTCATCACAGGGTGGACTCCCTCTTCAACCAAAAGTCTAGAGAGTCAATAGGAGTACTCCATCTTGAATCTAACACTAGCCGTACATGCTCCCATGCTCGTGCCCCTCTGCATCATAGGATGCACCTCACCCTCTAAGGCCTTGCCCATTTCTGCATCTCCCTCCATTGGGGGAGGAGGCATGTCCCCAATGGAACTACCAATGTCTACAAAATATATAGTAGATAACAATAATTAGAAAATTTCATTAAATAATTAATAAAACAAGTTAAAGAACATGCTAGGAAAAAAATTATTGTAATTAATTAAGACAATTAAATGAAACTAAATTAATTTAAAGAAAACACTAATAATACGTTTATCATATGCAGGCTCATCCGATGTGAAGAGGATATTGGGATGCTATCTTCAACCCATCCTTGCATACACACATGACATCAAGACAAACATGTGGTCATCGTCACTAGTCAGTAGCCCTAGTGCCCAAGCAGAAATCCTGGCTAGATAATTTGGCAAGCCCCTCTTCGGCATCATATCGCCCCATATGTACATCTGCCTAGGAGGGATATGGTCAAACGTAGGCCTCATCTCTGGAAAACTCTAAAAAAATAAACAAAAAATCTCTAAAGCGAAAGGGAAGTTCTCCCTCCCATGTATCATAGCATGATATATATCTAAATCCCTAGAAAATTTCCAACCAAAAATGGCAGACCTTTCTGAGATATCATGGGCTTTTCATTAAATAGTGCATAAAACAAAAGAGGGAAACTAATGTGATGCCCATTAATAGTATAGTATGCAATGGTACTCACTAATAAGTGAGAATCAACTAACCTCCTATGCACAAAAAGGAGCAATCTGTAGCTTTCCACCAGACACATATAAATATGCTCCACACACTAGATGATCCCCAACATATCCCTAAGAATAGAAAAGATGACTCTCTATTGCAAAAACATGGGAGACATCAGGGAACTAGGGAAAATCCTCCCCTCTCCTATATAGCCTAGTGATAAAATATATTTCCTCCTCAGAGGGCCTATATGATGTGTTATGACCGACATGGAAAGACTGTTGGTGGAAATCCCACCAAGGGATTAGATATGCCAACAAGCCAGAGTGCACCTTCAGGGATATAGCCTCCTCATAGTACTTAAGGAGGCCAAAATTCCTCAAGAGTGCTCGGGTGGATAGAGTAATATGGCAAGGTTATAAATCTCTCTCCCTCTCTTGTGCCTCCCATGGTTAAACCATATTGTATTAGTTCACATTTTCTCCTACTCCTTCTCCTATTGTTTCTCCGTCTCTTAATGTCTCTGATACGTTATTGAGATATAAAATAAATCATCCTCATACATAAAACATATTTTTTTTATTAAATGAAAATTATATTTACAAATATGGAAATATAACTTTCAATTTAAAAAACAAATCATCCCTGGTACCCTAAAAAAACAGAAATGCACCAGAACCAGTGTGCCACCAAAAAGGAAAGAACTTGACACAATACGTACATCTAGATGAGCATCACTTTTGTTTCGCATACATACAAACACATTGGTTATTTTTATTTTCAACGTGGTGCATTCAGACAACATTGCACACTGGTTCGTATGCATAACTTTTTCACACTGAAATGGGACGTTTAGGTTATCAAATGCACCCAACTATATTTTTTAATAATAGACATGTAGTACATTTGGTAAATATAAATGCACTAGGAGTAACGTTTACCATACGCATCGATGTTAAAATGATAACTTTTCCTGGTGCATTTTAATTTACCAAATGCACCAATAACACTGAGCTGCATTATATTAACACATTGTATTGTAGTGTGCCCTATAGATTTATAGCATGCACTAGTATCAGTGGGAGCTGAACCTATCAAACGCACCAAGTATGAAAAAAAATAAAAAACAATGGGTTTTTGGACCTTGTTTTCAATTCTAATCTGCTAGAAAACTAAATTAGAGAGAAACATAGACATTACCTACATACAAACACATTGGTTATTTTTATTTTCAATGTGGTGCATCGATAAAATATTGCACATTGGTGCGTACGTATCAAATTTTCGCACTAAAAAGGGACGTTTAAGATATCAAACACACCGAGCTATATTTTTTTAATACTATGTGTGCAGTGTGTTTGGTAAATATAATTGCATTGAGAGTAACTTTTAGCATACACACCAGTGTAAAATTCATAGCTTTTCATGGTGCATTTTAATTTACCAAATGTACCAAAAACACTGCGGTGTGCTAAGGTAATGCAAAGATTGTGGTGCACCCTGTAAATTTATAGGATGCAGCATTGACAATGCAAGTCGAACCTATCGAATGCACCGTGTAGGAAAACAAAATTCAAAAAATAATGGATTTTTGGACCTATTTTGCAGTTCTAATATGCTAGAAAATTAAATTAGAGAGAAACATAGATATTGACTAAGAATTTTCTCATTGGGGAGCCATAGTTGACACGTAAATGAAAATTAAGAAAATCCAAAATCCATGCACTGAGCATGGGGCAGAAGGATGCTGAGCAAGAGAAGCACCGACGACAAGGTGATTGAGTGAGGCTAGAGTAGCACCGGTGCTTGAGAGTTCTATAACACTACGAATGGTATAAATGAAATTTAGGATCGATATTTTTTTTATTTTACCCTATTCTGATTCATTCTTGTAACAACATCAATACGTACTATTTCCAATTGCACCACTTTAATATATAATATATATATATATATATATATATATATATATATATATATATATATATATATATATATCGGTTCTCTTGGTATGTATGCACTGAGGCATTTGAATATATGACTAGCACTAGTGCGTCGCAGAAATATATCACCGAAATCGTAAAAACAATTTTTCGACCAGAATTTTCTAAATTTAACCTTTGTCTAGTGCTATTGAGTTGTATACACAATGGTGCCTTCATATTTATGCACTGGGGTATTTGAGTACATCAACAACATCGATGCCTCATGGGAATATAGCACCGAATAGGTGAAAATAATTTTACGACTAGTATTTTTTAAATTTAGCCTTGGTATGGTGCTCTTGAGTAGCTTAAGCATTGGTGTGTCATATATAGGTGGTACATCATTGTTATTATTAGTATAAAAAATAACGCTTTGATGGTGCACCACTCTCTATTAAGCACCTAGGAATTTAGTTCAATTAACGATACCAATGCTTATAATATAATAAGTGCACAACTATTTTTAAGTAAAACCCCACAACGATGTGCTATATTACCTATGTGTAGGAACTTTAATGTATTGGTTTAGCACAGAGTTGTTGTTAGAGTATAGAACCGAACTGGAAAAAATGAATTTTGTAACCGACATTTTTTTAAACTTAACCCTTTTCTGGTGCTATTGTGTAGTATACACACCTATGCACTTTCTTTACCTAGTACACCTTTATTTTTTATTTTTATAAAAAATAAATCTGTCACAGTGCAACATATGCTATTAGGCACCAGTAATTATATGTATAGTAACACACCGATGCATTAATATACACAATTATGCATTAGTGTATTAGAGAGACATTGTTAAAAAGCATCTGCTAAAATATTCGCCCACTCAACTTCGATAGTGACCTCCACTACAAAACTATTTTTGGGTTAATTTTATAGGGGCTTTTGTAAAAACCTCTACTAGGGGTATTTTACTTGTAGTGATACCTATTTCAAGAAGATCATGCGCACTATTTATATCATATACACAATGGATATTACCCTTTATTCATTGGTCTTTGCATCTAGCATCATGTGAGAGAGATGAGCACATCCTCTAGCTTATATTTTGGATTGTTTGCAACTTTATTCAATCCTCTGTGATGTGGAATTAGTATTTGAAGTTTATCACACCCTTTTTCTCAACAAAAATGATGAAGATAAGGGGAAACATGTTTGTTACACTTCTTGGTAGTTTAGACTTAATTATATGATTTTTTTCCTATTCCTAAAATGGAATTAGCCACTCCTTTACATATTGTAAGCAGGATGAATCAATATTAGCTAGATAGAGGATATATAATATAGGATTCAATATACACAACAATAAAAACATTGAAATATTCATTAATAAAAAGAGTGGTTGTGATAGAAATTTGTGGAAGTTTTATAATGTATTAATTTAGTTTTTTTTGCAGCTGGCACAAAGGAGAAAGTACCCACTCGAAACTTACTATACTATTAGTATTTTCCTTGAATTAGTGTATTTATGTCTAGCTTATATGAATCTCTATCTTCTAGCTTCTTATTTTTCTTTAACACATAATTAACCTTTGCCATATTATCTTTTTAAAACAACATTATAATTTAACATTTTCATCAAGCATAATAACATTAGCATTATAGCAATCATTTATTTCAACCATAGTTAGAATGAGAAGAATATTATTTGGAATCATGCCTATATATTGATTATGATTATTTATAGACTATGTTTAGAATTAAGACACCAATTTTCATTCTTATGCTATTGTATTTGATGCCTCAATCATAGAATAAAATTTAGTTATTGAATTCTTTTCATTGCTTCTTTTGAATATTTTCATTAGGTTAACTTACATGACAATGAGACCCTAAATATAGTCAATAAAATTCTCATGTCATACAAAAATGGTTCATAATTCCTCACTAGTATATAAGATTTCTTAGTCAAGATATAAATAAATGCACCTGTTCTCTTGGTTTGGCTGCATATCTATATAAGACCGCTCGCATTTTTGGCACCATTTATAGGGAGGCACTAGATAATATAAGCTATTTATTTTATGCTAATAGAGGATACATATCATCTACAAAATGGTTGTATCTTATGAAAAAATTCAACTTTCATTTTGACTAAAATCCTTCCTAGGTGATGCATTATGTCATAATAGGATGCATGAGAAAACCTAACAATAGGATCCATTAGGTATGCAGTGCATCAAGATCCACCCATAACATTAACACCCTAGAATGAGGATCAAGAAAAGATAGTAAAACTAAAGTTGTCTCAAGGATTCCATTTAGATCTTTGGTTGAGGTTGCATTCAATATGCTAAGTAGTCCTTGGGAGAAAGAATTTACATTTTATGATCTTATAGGTTCTCCACCCTAAAACAATTTTAATTTTTAAGCTTAAAGATATCAAGAGAATATTGTATAAGATCATAATCTCTCTACTAGTTCTAATGAATCTATATTCATAGGAAGAAAATAGATTCCCATTGTGATTTGTGAAGGTGAGGGATCCAATCTCGTTTCAATTCCCTATATAAGAATCTATTCAGGTTGTGAAAATGAAAGATATTCCATCCTCTTACATAAAAACCTTTTGTGGACTACCTAGTGAATACCATATATATTCCATTTATAATTTGATGTCCTTTAAATGAGCTATTACTACTCTTCTAGGGCATAAAAACTAAGGATATTACCAACCAACTTAAAAGAAGTAGCACTCTGCTAGTTCACGGGGATAGGGGAAATACCATTAAGACATGGGAGAGGATGAGCTATAAATTATTAACTAAATATCAACATTAGTTCAAGGTAATCAATCTTGAGGAAGAAGTTTTGAAATTGAATCAAAGGGATTATGAAAACCTAGTGAACTTGCTATCTGTCTCCTTGTAATACTTTATTTTTACTGAATATTGACTCCTTTCCCCTTAATTTCTTTCAAAATATCCTAAATACAGGAAACAAACATAGTGAGAATATTTTTCATTTAACTTGTTCAACGTAACATATCTCCAAAATACTCAACACTTGGTCGTATTTATGATTTGCAAAATGTCGAACCTCATTCACTCACCAATTCTTCACATTCTCCCTTCTCGTAACCAATCAACACTTCGTCATTTCTTGTACTTTTTGAAATGCAAAACATTCACCATCAAATATTATTCTTGAACCTCTACATTCCCATATTCCACAACATTCATATTGCACTCTCCATCCTTCAAATTCTACCTTTCATATTTAGTCTCTTTCTAATCTGTGATGTGATTTATAGCATTATTTTAAAAAAGAAATAAAGTCTTACTGCCAGCATAACCTTCTGACAAATGGGAAGATAAGATCATTAAAAGCCACAATATGTGTACTCATATTTCACATGAAGGCGACAATTGGTATTATTAACTCCATTTTTCGAGATGTGCTATTAGTAAAAATTAAAGCCACTTAAGGGACACTTCAATATTTCTAAAATCCTTGTAAAAGAAAATTATAATAAAGTCAAGAGTAGGTGTTACTAAAATCACTAACCACAAATGAAAAGTAGAACAAAAAAGAAATTTTAAGGAGATATCATTAACACTTTTAGATATGATAGCCTTGAGTTTCAATGATTAGTTACTTAAAAATTATACTCAAACTTTGCACAGAATTAAAAAGGATTCTAACAATATTTGGACTACTAAAATTGCTAAAGTTCATTGCACGCCCAAATTTTTCCATTTAACAAAGTTGGCAATTAAACAAGATCGATTACCTCAAAATGAAAACTATACACGAAAAAACCCGAAAAAAGCATGAAGAAACAAACAAAAAATGAAAAGTGTTGATGGTACATCAAAATTGTTTTTTAGGTAAATTTTCAACATTTTTAAAAAATGGATGTGAAAACAATTTTTTTTATGCAAAAACCTCCCTGAAAACAAAAAGTGTTGATGCTGGAATAACATATTTTCTTTCCGGAGTAAATTTTTTACCTTTTTTAATAATGATGTTAAAGATAAAATATTATGACTTTGAAAAACATTAAAATTTCAACGATTTTGAGGCATGAGATTAGAGAAAAAATATCACGTCTCTAAAAAACCTTAATTTTCCAATGTTTTTTAGGCATGGCGTTGAAGGTTAAATATCTTGTCTCTGAAAAGCCTTAAAATATCTTCTTTATCTAGGCTTTGTTCCTGGAGTATATCCTCTTCACAATCTATGTAGAATAATTTCTTGTTAGCACACTTATGACCTTTAGCGTATTTGCTATCAGAACTGTAACAAAGCCCTTTTTCTCCTTTTTCTTCCAATTGTTGTGGTGTCAACCTTATAGGTTGTGGAAGACAAGGGGCAACAAGACTTCCAACTTTATAGTTGTGAGTGGTATGCTTCCTAGTTGCCATAATTTTGCTTTCCATTTTTCTTGCTAACCTGAATGCCTTCTCTAGTGAATCAAGTTCCTAAAGGTGAACATGATGTTGGATATTATCCTTTAAACTCCCTATGAACACATCAATCCTATGCTCCTCTGGAATATTTTTTACCCTTATGTTCAATTTTTGGAACTCCTCAATGTGCTCCATTGTTGAACCCTTTTGTTTGAGACTTATCAATTGGCTAAAAAAAGTGTTGCTTTTTGTATCCTCATAATGTGCTATCAATTCTTCCGTAAAAATTGCCCAAGTGATAAATTGTTTACGAGACAAAGCCATTGATACCATACAAACTAATTTGGTTCCAAATATAAAGTTGTGATACGTACCTTTTGTGTGTTTTGCACATTATTGAGATCGAAAAATTGCTCCATCTGTAATATCCATGTTGCAGGATCCTTGCCATCAAGCTTCCTCATATCGATTTTTGGAATATGGTGGGTCTTCAATCCCACATTAGAGTCCATGAAATAATTATTAACATTTATTTTGTTTGCATCATGAGTTTCCTTTACTACCTTTTCACCATTAGTAAGTATTTCTTGTAGAAAATTTGTCAAATTTGTCTTCAAATCTGCCATGTCTCTCTTCAAATTTGTCTTCAAATCTATCTTCAAATCATCCATCAAAAAATTTAATTTTGATCTTGTTAATATACAACAAATATAATATATAAAAGTTATTTATATAACACTTTTTTAATTGTTTTTATATTTAAATTATATAGGTATAATTAATGAATTTGACTAAAAACAAATTTCACTAATTTAATATTAATTATAGTGTTTGGTTTTTTTTTTTAAAATTAGTTAAATGACAATTTTAAAAACTATGTTTATATTTTATCTTATTAAGTTTTATTTTTATAGGAGCATAAATTCATGTAATCAAGAAAAGAAGATATTTTTTTTAGCCCTAAATTTCTTTTAGAGTACAAAAGTTGAAAAAAAAAGTCTTAACCCCTAAAGACTTGATCCCTCTCTTAATAATTAGTGTGTATATATATGCCATTTTTGAATGTGTAATAAATTCAATGCTTGAAAAATTACTTGCCACATGGATTGTATAAACTATACATTTTAAACTTGTCTTTCCAATAAATATTTGTTGGATTTCAAACAAAATTTATGGGAAATTATATTTGAAAAAGACACAAACTATATAATAATGAGGCTATTTAAAATGTTTTAACCATAAAAATATTTTTTTTGCAATTGCTCCATATAATATTTACATAGAATTTTTTATTATTTTAGGCATATTTAGATAGAAATATTCTACTTAGCATGGATATTGAAATATTTTATTTATAAATCAAATTGTTAACATTAAAAAAAAAAACATTTTTGTAAATCGATACTTACTATTGCAAAAAAAACTGGGATTACATAGCTCTTCCAAATTTCCATCGGAAGATTTTAATTACCCTCACTCGGTTTATCCTAACTCAAACAAACCAACATTTCACGAGATACACATGGCTAGAAAATTTACAAAACACACAGCTACACGGAGTTTGGCACACATACAACAATAGGCTAAATACATCATAAAAGCATAAGCCCTCTTGATAGGGTTGAGCCAAAACCTAGTTGGCACCAAAAGACAAAGCAAACACATTGAAACTTTAATCATTATTAGAGGATGCAATTGTTGCAGGAAACCTTGCCATTGAACTTGGTGGATCTTTGCTATCATATTCAAGTGCAATATGCCCCTCCTCATGAGCAAGGCAATAATCAATCCTATATAAGCAAAAACATCGATTCCTAAGAATTCTCTTTATATCTTCCAAGGTGGCAAAAAGATTATACCTTTCCACTTTCTTTACATTCACGAGAAGTCCCAACAAAGTTTCAATTACCAAAGCAAGGCCACAGAGTTCAGATATTGCTTCTTTCTTCCACTAGTGCCCTGAGGGTCAAGATACCAAGTAGACATATCCTCTAATATTTTTAAATCAGACTAAGATTGTCTCTCCACTCCAACTTGGGTATCAAATTACCTATTTCCTTCCCTGTTTCTAACAGAAATGCATTGAAGTAAGTGGAAATTGAGTCATGAACAAAGAATCTGCTCATCTATACTCTTGTGGACAACTAAGCACTCCCCCACGCCTACAACACAATTTTTGTCTCGACGGCATGTCTCAAACCCAAGTGCAGAGCTCCCTTCACCACGAGTTGTAACATAAAGAAACCACATGGAGGTTGAGGACCTACCCTTGTTTCCTCTCAAACCACCACAAACAACTCCTAGAACCATGATATGGACAGGTTTATAATGAGCTTAGTCCATGTGGACTCTTGCATGTGAATGCTTTCAAGGGTTTGGCTATGCCCCTTTTCTTTAATGAACATTATGTCCAAAGGTGGCAAGGACAACCCCCAAATCCCCCTCATTAATCGCATTAACAACCCCATCATGGATCCATAATATGATTTTAAATATACTTGAAAATTATGCATATTGAAATATCTTTTTAAGACCCATATTATTATTATTATTATTAATTTTATATCCATATTTTAATTAACTACACCTCTCTTTTATGATTCTTATTAAGAAACCACTGATTTTTTACTTTCAATTATTTTTTGGGTTATTAAAATATTTATGTACTCAACATTAAAATTAATTTCTTTATTTTATTTATCTCTATATACGTATATTTGAAATTATTATTAAAAAAATAGCTAATAAAGATATTCAGAAGCTGGTGATCCATTTATAGATGAAGCAGCTGTTTTACGTCAATCCTATTAACAGTGGTGGTGGGAGGGATAACATTCAAAGGATTTGTCGTCATCTTCACCAACACTGAACTGCGCACAAATAACTTCTTACTTCCTAACTTTTTATTTGACAAATATCATTAAATAAAATAAAATACTGTGTTAACAGTCGCCCACATTCAATTTAATTTCACCGTTACTATCGTTTCCACAGATTTTTATCACGATTGATTTCACAGTTACGATCCTTTCCGCAGATTTTTCTCAATTATCATGATTAAACTATTACCCTTTATATGTAAAATAATAATTTTATAAGTATAAATATTTTCTTTCACAATTTCTATGCATCATGATCAATTAATATATTTTATATTAAACAAATTTATTTTATTTTTTCTACAGATTTTCCTCAATTATCATGAGGAAACTATTACCCTTTATATGTAAAATAATAATTTTATAAATATAAATATTTCCTTTCACAATTTCTATGCATCATGATAAATTAATATATTTTATATTAAACAAATTTATTTTATTTTTTCTACAGATTTTCCTCAATTATCATGAGGAAACTATTAGACTTTATGTAAAATAATATTTTATAAATATAAATATTTTCTTTCTCACACATTTTCTATATGAATGATGATAACTTATTACATTTTATATTAAACAATTTTCATTATGCATATTCTTTTAAGTAATGAGTGTATTTTTGGATTATGTGAATATTATTTTATAGTATATTAGGAAAATTATATTAGAAATAAGTTGATTATATTAATTTTTATAAGTTAATTGAGATATAAAAATAGTGATAGTGAGTGTATTTTAGTCACATTTGTTAATGTAGTTTTACTAGTGGATATTGAGTATGTATGGGAGCATGTGATTATAGTTGTTGATGGCTAAATATGTTCAAATTATGGTTAAGTGGAGTTTATTTTGATCAACATATAGTTACTATAAGTAAGGTTTATTATTATCAACATATGATTGACTATGGATGACCATGGTTGTCCACAACTAACTATGGTTGACTATGATAGATTATAATTGACTATGGTTGACCATTGTTCATATTTGAACATCATTGACCATAATTGCCCATGGTTGACTATGGTCAAATGTGTTAACCATGGTTTTACCAATTTGATCATAGATTATAGTTGTGCATGTAGATAATGGATGGTCATGGTTGACAATGTTCAACCATGTGACCTTCATTGAGCATGTTTGACTATTTAACCTTGGTTGACCATGGGTTGACTAGGATTTTCCAAGCTTAATTATAGTTGACCTGAGATGACCATGGCTAGTGATGGTTGATCATTGTTGACTATTGTTGACCATGACTAACTAAAGTAGACTATGATTGACTGTGTTTGACTATGGTCAATCATAAGGAGTAGAGTCAATAATGGTTGATGATGGTTGGCAATGTTAACCATTATTATCTACGACCTACCATAGTTGACTATGATCAACCATAGTTAATGATGTAGTAAACCATGGTGACCTTAGTTGACTATGATTGACCACAATGACTATGGTTGACATGGTTAACTATGGTGACTATGGTTCATCGAATACGACCATAATTGCCCATGGTCAACTAAGGTTGATAATGCTTGTCCATGGTTCACTATATGTTAACTATGGTTGATCGAAGATCACCATGCTTTCTCATGGTTGACTATGATTTCCTATGGTTGACTAAAATTGACATGGATGACTATGGTTGACCATGGCTAGCCTTAGTCGACCATGATCAATTTTGGTCTACTATGATGAACCATGGTTTGATTTTTGTTTGTCATACTACAATGTCAATATTTTTCTTTTCACATTACATTGTTGATTCTTGTTTGTCATCTTCTGATGCAATTTTTTTTCTCATCACTTGCAACGTCAACTTTTGTTGATCAAATTGTGATGCCAATTTTTGTTCTTTCTAAGATTGCATCATTGATTTTTTTTATACATTGTGACTTTGATGTTTAAATGTTACATTCTGATCTTAATTTTTTAACATGGTTATTTATTGTCAATTGTGGTTGACCATGGGTGGACATTCCGGACCATGGTTGTTAATGTTTAACTATAGATGAATATGGTTTACCATGTTAACTATGAATTTCCATAACGACCATGATTGACCATAATTGAGTTGGGTTGACCATAGTTGAATATGGTTGCCTCATTCAAAAATGTGATAAAAGTTATGTTAATATATTAGTATGAAAGTTATATTACCATTTTTATTATCAATAACCCTATTAATAAAGATTTTTAATACCAATACCAATATTAATATTGATATTAATCTATTTTAAACTTAAATATTAAATAATCCTTATTGAAACTAGCAACAAGAAATGCTAAAAATAGCATTGTTATAGATATCATTTTAAGATATTCCAATTTTAATTTGTCCTTGAATTAAAATTGAGAATTAAAATTCGAATTTAGTCTCACCAACTGTTTGAAAAATAATTAATTAATTCATCGTGAGTTTATTAGTTGGAGAAATTCAAACATGAAGTCTTTGTGAAGTCATGCAACAATTATCCCTTTGATTGAGGAATTTATCCCTGAATTAAGGAGATAAGGATGAGTTGTAATTAGTTAGCTCAGTTAACTGAGTTAATTCCAGTTAGATTAGTTCCAAATAATTTGTGGAACTCATTGTGAGTTCAGTCAGTTGATGCATGAATGCATGAAACTAGTGTACTCTAGATAACTGAATAATCTCTCATAAATAACTCATGTATGTCAGTTCAGAAAAAGGCCCAGTTGAGATTAAAGGCACATTCATTGTACTATCAGTTCGAGGAGTTTTCCTATAAAGGAAACTCATCCATGCAGAAGGAATAAGGTTCCTTGAGGATTGTGCAGTTTTATAGTGTTTGAGCAGTGTGTGACACCAATGCCACACAAGGTTACAACAAGAATACCCAAGGAAAACAGTGTAAGGAAATAGGAGGCTTGGAGGGTAGAGGAGAAGGTTTATGAAAAGCCTTTTTTTCCTATGAGCATCCAGAAGGATTGTACTGAGAGCTAGTTAGCTGCAGGAGCTAAGGCTTTCTGTAATCTTGATGTATTTCCACCTTTTACGATAATACAGATTGTAGGTGTTTTAGCTGAGGCTTTCCCCAGAGTATTCTTCTGTGTTTCATGTGTGATTGATTCTTCTTCTATGTTATATGTGTTTTGTTTGATCTTTGCTCAAATCGATTAAGCTTCCACAAGTTTGATTGTAGAAGTAGATTAAGTATTTTGCTTTAGTACATTACATAATCAGATTAATCTATAGTGAGAATTTCTACATGGTATCAGAGCAAAGGTGGTCAGAGCTGTGAACAACATACTGAGAAGGGAAAAGTCTAAGTTTGAAGTTCTTGATTGCAGGTACAAAAACTCGAATTCTTTGTAACACGTCTAAGTTCTCCAATGGCGTTCAATGGCTTGAGACTCGAGTATGCACTGGATGGTAGCTCGGATTATATAGCATGGAAGCAATGTTAGAAGACAATGGATTGAAGGATTTCGTTAATCAAGAAATCCCCAAGCTAGCAACAACTAATGCCCAAAAATTGGCGGAATGGAAGACGTGTGTGGTAAAGGTGAGGAGGATTATTCTGGAGGGAGTTAGAGACCATATTGTCTTGAGTCTCCATGGGAAGGACACTCTGTTCTCAATGTGGAAGACATTGAAGGACCTATATCAGAACAATAGCGACCAGAGGAAATTGGCGCCCAAGAACAAGCTTTGGAAAATCAAGTGTGAAAAGGGTGACACTATTTCTACATATTTGAACAAGCTCACCACTTGCAGAGACGAGCTTAGAAGTGTAGGAATAATGACAGTCAATGATGATATGGTGAGTCTTTCTCTCCTTGGTCTTGCTAAGTGTTGGCATAGTTACCAGGACTCAGTGAATGGAAGAGAGAAACTGTCATATTAGGAACGACTACGGCCGGATCTCATGTAGGAGGAGATCAGGAGGAGCACATGAGATGGTTCTTCATCCAAGGAGGATGAAGAAAATATGGCCTTAGAAAGTAAGGCAAGGGAAGGGAAGGAGAAGGATTCTTATCCCAAATTGAATTCTTCTCATGGAGGGAAGAAGGGTGACAAATCTAAAGTGAGATGCTTTAACTGTCACGAGATGGATCATTATGTCACTAATTACCCATCAAAGAAGTCCAAGAAGGGATCCTCAGAAGGATCTGAAGGTGAGGCATTGGCTTCTCAGTTCAAGATCGACTTCACCCTCATTGCATGCATGGTGTCTTCGATGATGGGTTGTGGTTGGTTTCTTCACAATGGAGCCTCATTCCACATGACCGGTGATAAAAGTTTATTTAGTACCTTGGAGGAGAAAGACCTCAAGATACTCATAGAGATGGGTGACGATGAAAGGTATAGTGTTTTAGGAGTGGGAACGGTTACTTTTGAGAGGGAGAATGGAGCTTATATCACCTTGACAGATGTGAAGTATGTTCCTGGACTAAAGAAGAACTTGGTATCGGTCACGATGTTAAAGGAAAAAGGCTACAATGTTGTCTTCAGTAAGGGAAAGGTTTTCCTTAGACACATATCACCACGGGACAAGTGAAACAGATCAGTTCATGGGTACCAAGCCTGTATGCTCTTGAGGTTCAAGATGCATGCAAAGCCTTGAGGAGCAAGGCCAATGTTAAAGACTTGGTGGTTGAGAGGGAGAGTAAATTACCTCTCAACATGCAGCACCAGAAGAAGTCTCACATAATTTTGGAGGAGCCACAATTGAAGAAGTCAACAGAGGGATCACATGCAGCCATACTTGTAGGTGTGAGGTAAGGCGATGTGAAGTGATAGTCCCATGAAGGCTGAAATAGGGGAAGGATCCTTGAGGTACCCAACCTCTTTTATTAGACCTTGCTACGGGAGCCCCGACAAGGAATAGCAGGACTGGCTGAGTGGGTAGAGATAGATGTGAATGGAGCAGTAGAGGGAGCTTTAGCATCAGAAGGTGTTTCTAGCCCAATAGGGAGGTGAGTTGGGAGATCAGTTACTTACTTCTCTATAACTGAGTTGCAGTGTAGCAGTGGGCAACACGATGCAACATGATGAGAGGAGGTACAGTGCAGATGCAGTGCTATGAGATAGGACCAACAACAGCACGGATGCAGCAGGAGGAATTAGTGTGAATGATGTAGTTAGAGATCAAAGTAACAGAGGGTAGAGTAGTCAGATACTAAAGAGCATAGAGATGCAGATTTTTCAGTCGGCAGAGGCAATAACAGTCTCAAACTTTGATGACAAATGCATCATACTAATTCAGGTTAGATATTTCTTTTGTTTCTGGAGTTGCTAGAGTTGCAACACTAGAGAGAAGTGTTGCATGCAAAACATTCCAAAGGTTCAGGATCAGGATCGAGTTGAATTCCTTTCTTGTTAAGAGGGAGTGTTGAAAATAGCAACAAGAAATGCTAAAAACGACATTGCTATACATAGCATTTTAGGATATTCCAATTTTAATTTGTCCTTGAATTAAAATTGAGAATTAAAATTCAAATTTAGTCTCACCAGTTGTTTGAAAAATAATTAATTAATTCATCTTGAGTTAATTAGTTGGAGAAATTCAAAATGAAGTCTTTGTGAAGTCATGCAACAATTATCCCTTTGATTGAGGAAATTATCCCTTAATTAAGGAGATAAGGATGAGTTGTATTTGAGTTGTAATTAGTTAGCTCAATTAACTGAGTTAAGTCCAGTTAGATTAGTTCCAAGTAGTTTGTGGAATTGATTGTGAGTTCAGTCAGTTAATGCATGCATGCATGAAACTAGTGTACTCCAGATAACTGAATAATCTCTCATAAATAACTCATACATGTTAGTTTAGATAAAGGCCCAGTTGAGATTAAAGACAGGGACATTGTACTGTCAGTTGGAGGAATTTTACTATAAAGGAAACTCATCCACGCAGAAGGAATAAGGTTCCTTGAGTATTGTGCAATTTGACAGTGTGTTGGAGCAGTGTCTGAGACCAATGTCACACAAGGTTACAATAGGAACACCCAGGGAAAACAACGCAAGGAAATAGGAGGCTTGGAGGATAGAGGAGAAGGTTTGTGAGAAGCCTTATTTGCCTATGAACATCCAAGAGGATTGTACTAAGAGTTGGTTAGCTGTGGGAGCTAAGGCTTTGTGTAATATTGATGTATTTCCACCTTGTATGATAATACAGATAGTAGGGTTTTTAGCTGAGGCTTTCCCTAGAGTATTCTTCTGGGTTTCATGTGTGATTGATTCTTCTTCTGTGTTATATTTGTTGTGTTTGATCTTGGTCAAATCAGTTAAGCTTCTGCAAGTTTCATTGTAGAACTAGATTAAGTATTTTCCTTTACTAAATTGCATAATCAGATTAATCTACAATGAGAATTTCTATACCTTTTAGATATAAAACTTAATAAACATTATTATAAAATCATATTAATAAATCATATTAAACCTCCTTAATATTAATACAAAAAGTTTTTAATCCTTGGCTATGGTTGACTATAATTGAATATGGTTGATTATCATAGTAAATGGCAGTTGTATCCATCATCTGACCAAACAATCCAACAAGTATATTTCTCATCGAGATCGCCTCACATGTTGCTTCACTAACAACCATGTATTCTAGTTTTGTCGAGTTGAGTGCCACAGACTTTTGGACCCAACACTGAAAATTCCACCTCATGTACTCTTTCAGTGTGATGGACTTCATGCCCAATCTGCATCTGTGAAGACACATAGCTTCACTCCATCTATCCCTTTATACCACAGTCCAAACTAGGTATTTCCTCTGAGGTACCGTAGAACATGCTTAGCTTCCCTCCAAAATAATTTGGTTGGCATAACCATAGTTTTTCTTAGATGGTTGACTACATAGCACATATCTAGTCATGTGTTCACAAGATACATTAGTGAACCCACCAACTTCCAGTAAATAGTAGCATCAACTTCCTCACCTAAAATGGCATCCTCTTTCCTCCAGTTGGTCGCTAGGGGTTTCTCCATGGGTTTGCGACTATCCATGTGGAACCTCTGAAGTATCTAGTTGGCATACTTGCCCTGAGATACAAATAGTTCCCCATCACCTTTCCATACTACCAATCCGAGGAATTAGTGCATGAGACCCATGTCCTTCACTTAAAAATCTTTGGTAAGGTCCTCCTTGCAAGATCATATCAGTTGTTCATCACCAATTAAAGTCAAGAAATCAACATATAAGACAATAATAAAAAAAATACCTTCTACTAATATATGATAGAGGTTTACATCCGCTTCACTTTTGGTGAAGCCCCAAACTAGTGAGATAGCTATAGATCCTGGTGTACCAAGCACAGGATGCTTACATGAAACTGTACAACAATCACTTGAGTTAGCACACATGAGACACCCGATCAAAATCATCAAAGCCTTCTGGTTGTTCAATATTCACCACTCCTCAATAATTCCACTGAGGAATGTTGTTTTTACATCCATTTGCTGGATCTTCTTCCCCATCTATGTAGCGAAAGCAAGAATTGATATGATGGATGCATACCTTGCTACAAGAGAAAATGTCTCCTCATAGTCAATCCCCTCAACTTGAGAGTACCCCTTAGCCACAAATATGGTATTGTAATTTTCTATGCTTTTGTGTGCTGTATTCTTTATCTTGAAGATCGATCCCGATCCCACAACTAATTTATCTGCTGGTCTTGGGACCACCTCCAAAACATTGTTATTTACAATGGATTCATATTCCTCCACCATTGCATCAACCCATATAGGTTTCTCTACTACTTCCTTGAAAGAGGATGGCTCAGTCTCTACGAGCTCAGTAATTAGAGCCATGTAGATAGTGTACCGATCTAGTGGTCTTCTTTGTCTGCAATGATTTTAAGGAGCACCCACATTCTACCTCGCATCCTGCACAAATTTCTCAACTTCCATAGTTATTTTTTTGCCTTCTCTAGATGATTATGCTTGAGTGGATGTCTCCACTCTCTATTCCTCAACTTGTGGTTGCTCCACAATTTCTTGAGGTTCCTCCTTTGGAAATAAAATTTCCTATTCTAGTGGGATCTAAAGCTCCCTCTCAAGAGAGCACTACATCTCTTTGTATTCATCAAATTTTAGATCCCTTTGCACAACTATCATTTTGAGGGATGGCAGAGGAGTTTCTGTGTAACCCACAAAGACCCCCAGTTCCACTATAAGCTCTCCATGCTTCCTTGATTCTTTGGAGACATGGAAGTAAACAGAGGCTCCGAAAATCCTAAAGTGCGACATAGCCAACCTTCTCCTCGAGAAAGCCTCATCCATTGTAATCATGCCGAGAATCTGATGAGGAATTTAGTTATGAAAATAGGTTGTTGTGTTCCATGCCTCAGCCCACAAATGCATAGGTATGCGTTGATCCTACATCACCCTCTTCCACAATGTTACGTTTCTTTCTCTCAACCACCCCATTTTGCTATGGGTTGAGGGGTGTTTTCAACTCTCTTCTAATGGCTTCTTTTACACAATTTTTTTTAAATTAATTCGACACGTACTCATCATCATTATCGCTCCTGAGAGCCTTCACCTTCTTTCTCATTTCTTTATCAACCTGTGCCTTGAATTCTATGAACTTGGAGAATGGCTCATCCTTCTTTCGTGTGAATAAGATCCAACATTTCTGTGAGAAGCCATAAACAAAAATGACAAAATATTTGTGCTTTCTAGTGGAGGCTATTGAGAAAGATCCACAAACATCAGAGTGGATCTTTTTAAGGACTGCATGTGCTTTGTTCTCTTGATCATGGAATGTGGATTTCGTGTACTTCCCTAAAGTACATCCTTTTCATACATCCTAATACTTGAGTGCTCCTTTGGAAAGGCCTGCGGTTATCTATTGTATGATCTTCAAAGTTCCATGATGGAAGTGACAAAGTATTCTATGCCAAAGTTCACCAACATTGCGGTTCTACACCTTCTCCACCTTTTCGATCAATGTAGTAGAATCCTCCACATATAGCTTGTACAAGTTCTTCGCATGAACCCCGATCTAATCCACCTGTCTCGTGGCTACGTGTCTCATGAATTCACTTCCTTTGTTTAAGATCACATCACAACTACAGGCTTCCAAAACTACAATAAAGTAGATATTTTTCTTAAGGCTTGGAATGAACATGACATCCTTGAGCATGAGGGGGGAGCCTGACTCCTATTATCACTCAATATTTTCTCAAGGTTAAAGAAAGAAATCACCGAGGTAACTACAAACCACTTTTGGAGATCAGGACCTAGCTTTCCTGATGCTCAGAAAGGGCTCTCTCTTTATAATTTAACTTTGTTTTAGTTATGTGATTTTAGGCTAGTTATGAACATTCAGGGTTTTTGATTTGTACTCAAGATTGGGTGGTGGGATCCTTGAAATCGATAGATAGAATGATGTCTTTAGACCATTGGGCTATGGTGTCAACAAAAGGGCAGTAGAAATGGATCAACTCACTAAAGGGAATGTTCAAAGGGAAAGCTAACAGAGTAAAGTACAGGCCTCTAGGGCCGGAGGGGTGAAATTGTCTTAACGAGGGTGAGACAGAAATTAAGAATTCTCAAACCAATATTGAAACGAGGAACAAAGGGTAATCAGAAACAAAAGACAATTAAGAATCCTTTGCTATAGATCGTAAAGAAACAACCTAAACTAAGGAGCAATTAAGAATTCCTTAACTTAGATATCAGTATAAAACATGTATTTTCCTAGCTGTTAAAACATAGTGTAATTAAACAAATTCTGAGATAATACTCCAGTTATAGCACTCAAATTTAGATATACATTATGGAAAACTTTAAGAAAGATAAGAACAACATGAGAAAATACTTGTTTGCACTTGCTCAACACATGAATCCTTTGAAATGTATAATCTTTATTCATTAATCCAGCTTGCTGGCTCAGTGATCAAGAAGTCTATAGAAATGTCTAAGAATCTGCCTGAAATACTTTAAATGAAGAAGTCTTTATACAAATTTAAACTGAAATATCTTGAAAAAATTATCAATATTGGTTTTACAAATATCTCAAACTCATTTACATTATTATAACTTAAATAAAGGACACTCAAAACTAATGAATCTGTTTGGCACTATATTTATGGATCTATGGTGGAAAATAAGAGAAATTTGAATTTGATAGCAAATCTTAATTGATTATGAGGCTTCCAAGTCACTAACTAATTCCTTCCTTTGTGCATTCTGCCCCAAAAATTCTGAAAAATTAGGTTCCAATGATACCATTGTATATCTCAATCCGAGATAGATATGTAATATGTGAAAGAGGTTATTGTAGATAAATATATGATTGAGATCGAACTATTTCAGTTTCCGAAAATTCAGCTCTAGTTGTTCACAATATTCTCTGCAAAATATGTCAAAACAAGACTTTGCATTGTCCAAAAAATAGGCTCCAAAGATATGCATTTATCTCCTTTTTATAATACCTATGTAAAAAGTGAGATACGTTTTTGTAGAATGGATTTTTAGGAACACAAACCTCCTCCAGTGTCTCGAATTTCATCTTGGATTGGCCACAATAGTTTTTGTAAAATTATGACTTAAACATGAAATTTCTGGAAAATGTACCATTTCTGCTTTGATTTCATCTTTTTTCACTTTGATTTTTCAATCTGATACACTTTTACTGATCCTCTTTCATCTGATACACTTTTACTTTGATGACATGTCAATATCTTTTACTGTGTTTTTACTTTTACTGTACATTTTAACTCTTTAGTGTGTATTTTAACAGTAAATCATTTAGTTTTTTATATGTATCAACATATGGTAATGGACATTGATCGAATTTCTATAGGTTTGATATGTTTTCCTTTTGACTGTATGCTCTGTCTGGTTCCTTTGTTTTAACAGTCAATGTATCTATGTGAATGATTTTTTCTCTGTTCTGTGTATAAAAGTTTTCTTCTTCTGAATGAAGGTTTTTTAATAGATTTCCTTCCGAGTCTTGGAGTAAACAAGTTTTGTGACTAGTATCGAAATTGTTTATCCAAGCTCTGGTCTCATGCTAATTACCTGCAAAATAAAACAATCATTAAGAAAACATAGGTGGGCAGGAAAGGCAATTGATGTCTTTATTGCACAGGGATGTGTGGGGAAGGAGTCGTGGCAATGTTTTGAAAGTAATCAAAGGTCTTATTGTGTTGTAGAGGTTTAGGGTGGCGCCGAAAGGGTGTGATAGGTTTTAATTTGAAACGGGGCAAAAGGAATGAAAAGGAGGGTTTTCAGGGTTTTAACGGGAAACTTTTTAAATTTGGCGAGAGATTAGTTAAGCGAACAATGATGGTCTTGTCTTATGCGGGGAAGCGGTTTCCCAGGCCATGACACCACTTTTTTGGTGAAGGTGGTATTTGGGAGGGGTCACCTGATCTACCTTCGCGTCTGGCACATAGAAGTTGGGGTTGGAGGGAAAACCGCTTTATCGGGTGGGTAATGGTCGGCCACCAAACACGGCTGATATGGACGTGGATTTTCAGATGAGGTGGATGGTGATCGGATGACAGTCGGGTGAGGGAGGTGCACAGATGAAATGAACTGAGATTTAAGGGGTCCTAGGGGCTTTAATTATAGAAGATTGTGATTATTTAAGATTTAATCACGGGTTTAAAATGATCGAGAGGGGCTTAATGACAAGGTTAGCTTAGGTTCATCACGCTAGCGTATATTAATAGGGTCAACTATAGTTTATATTTAAACTAAGGGTTGGGGGTATTTATTTATGGGATTTAATTAATATACGAGAAAAAGTATATCGGGGAGGTAATACATTAGGTTAGCATGTTAATATGAAATGAATGTGCGAGAATGTAAAATACACTAGGCATAGTGTAAAATATGTTTTTTAGGCGCGATTTGTTTATTGTGATGCCCTACATAATCATTTAACACTTCTACTTAGGATAAAGCCTTTTTGTGGGTTTTTGAGTGAAAATGGGACTTAACATGGGATTTTTACTTTTCATAGGAAAATGGTGTTTAACAATAGGAAAAGGGGTTTCATTAGGGTAATGAAGGGAAATGACTTTAGTGAAGGGAATTCTAGCACTTAATGTCCATAAGTCATTAAGTCGAGGGTTTGGTCCCATCAAAAGTCATAGAAATGCTCTGAGCCTCTTTGACTTTGAAGGATTAAAATTACTAGAACATGCTTGTGGATAGGAAATTTGTAAGTATAGGGGAAAAAATGACTGAGGGGGAGTTAATTAAATTAACTTGTAAACCTTTTCTTTTTCCTTCATAATTAATCATACATATTAGCACATATGTCTAAGCATGATGGCTGTGTTTTGATCCAATCAACTTTATACTTCAACAACCTTTCTTCTACTTACCCATTACTTACCCTAATATTTTATTCTTATTTTTATGTGGGTGCATTTAGGCTAGCATACCCTTTTCTTTCCTTTTCTTTTAGAAATTAAATATCTAATTCTAACCTTATATCTTCCAAGGGCTCAGATTAAGTTGATGAGCTCCTTTTATTTTCTCTGCCTATCTAATGATCTACCAGGATTAAGTTGTTTGGTTAGATTTTATTCTCTAACTATAAACATAAAATTCGAAGCATGAAATAACCAAGATTAAACAGTTTGATTACCATGGGTTGTTGCATGTATGATAAGCTGCATACAACCATTATTTGCAGAAGAAGTAAAATAATAGTGGCATTTAGACTTGCACACTTTCATGGTCTCTTTTTGTTTTTGGGGTTCATATATTTTCATTTGTTGACCTTCTCTTATTCTTTTTGTCCTTTGATATTTCTTTTACGACATACCCTCTTTACATTTTTTAATTTTTAATATGGAAAACATTTGTAGAAAGCAAAGGTATCTACATTATTACAAGGCTTAACCTTAGTCATTCAAAATTATGACTCATATTATTATAGGAACCTAACAACTCCCTATGAAAAGTAACTGCATTAATATTGGTCGCGCTATAGCTTCCGTCATCCCCCATATTGATGTGTATCTGCAAATATTTCTCCTCCAAGTGACTGAAAAAATCTCTATTTCTTGTCATGTGGAATGATGCACCTAAGTCCAAGTACAACACACTCCCCATCACCGTGTTGGCCATACATGCAAAAAGGGTAAATTCAAGCTTGAACTGTGAAGCCAAAGCTTAACTTGCCCCTCCTCCAGAGGTCTTCTTGCTTTCCTTCTTGTGTAGACACTTCGTTGCATAGTTATCAAATTCATGAAAATGGAAGCATTTATTTTTTGACAAATCTTTCTTCTTTCCCCCTTGACAAGATTTTGGTTTGGATTGGGATTTCTTACATTTTTCGTTCTTTTCCTTTCCAGGTAATGAAAATTTTTCTTCATCCTCACCCTTGGATGAAGTCCCATATCTAGTCTTTTGGCTTATTTCCTCTTGTACCAAATCATACCATAAGTGCTTCCAACTCCATATTTTCTCGCTCCCATTCACAGAATCTTGATAGCTATGCCAACTCTTGGGAATGCCTAAAAGGGCTAAGGTTACCAAGTCTTCTCCAGGGACATTAACACTAACCTTGCCAAGTTCATCATGACATGGCGTAAGCTTGCTTAGATACTACGGAATTGTGTGATTCTTTTACATCTTGATGCTTCAAAATTAATCCTTGAGTGTCGGCTTCCGATGGTCACTATTATTGTCAAACAATTATCATTTCTTTCCACATCACGAACAAAGTTTATTTTCCATGGAGATTCGAGATAATATAATCCTGTACTTCATCCAAGGTTATTCTCCTCGCCTTCATTCCATATTTCTTCCATTGAGCAAGGTTCTGGGTATTAGATGCTTGAGGTTTTGAAACATTTGTCTTGATGTATTCTGGCAATCCACTGTCATCCAATACTACCTCAATGTGGTCCTTCCATGCAACAAAATTAGAGGTTCCTTCCAAGGCATACTCTAGCCTTATTCCATTGAAGGCCATCTTCTCAGCTTTGACACTTATCATCAAATTCAAACCTCTAAGAAAGAACTTTGAATTTCCTGCTATAATGTGAATCAAGCTTTGATACCATGTAGAAATCAGGTTGTATATTTTCAACTGTTCTTGATTTTTTAATCAAAATCACAAGACACAAACCTACACTACTGCTATGTGGACATTATTTCACAATTTAGAACAACAATATGAGGCATGCAAGAAGAAATAACACACATGCAACAAATACTTTTATCTGGGGAAAGAAATATGCTAAAATCCCCAATTTCTACGTGCATTAATCAAATGAATAGAGATGTATTATACATGCTTTTCTCAACTGATCTCACCCTGCAGGTGTAAAACCTATCTCTCTGCTCACTCAAGGCCTCCGACCGAGACTTAGTCAAATCTTACCTTGGCTTCAACTCCTATTTCCTTGCGTTATTCCTCGAGGAACTAGACCCTATTATTTAGGAAATTTCGTCAATTAAATTATGCAATTCCATTATGTTAGTCATTTGACTACATGCAACACATGTACACTCAAGGCTAGTCTACAACTGATGTTACAATGCCTTGGAAACTCCACCTCAACTAGGTAACTCAAATTCTTTGCATGAACTAGATATTTTGTGTTGATTAATCAATTAACTAGATGATCATTGAGTTTGAATGAAGTTCCACTTCTTAATTGAATTTTTACTAGTCCCCCCAAAGGTTGGAACTAGTTTAACTGAAAATAGCTTGAGATAACTAATCTTGATTGCTACAAATTAGAAATCACACATGCAGAACTAGCCTCTAATTCCTTCAAATCGAATTTACTGTGTAAATTGGGTGACACAAGCCATGTCACAAAAGTTAACATCATTTCTTCATGAGGAAATTAAATTTTTCTCAAGTAAATCAGGGAAAAATCAAATTGAGAATTTATTGATGTATTTTTCAAAAACATCGAAATCATGGGATTCTCCACCTCAACTAGGTAACTCAAATTCTCTATGTGAACTAGATATTTTGGGTTGATTAATCAATTAACTAGATGATCACTGAGTTTGAATGAATTTCCACTTCATAACTGACCTTCCACTAGTTCCTCCAAAGGTTGGAACTAGTTTAACTAGTAACAACCTGAGATAACTGATCTTGATTGCTACAAATTACAAATCAGACATCACACATGCAAAACTAAACTCTAACTCCTCCAAATCGAATTTACTGAGTAAATTGGGTGACACAAGCCATGTCACACAATTTAACATCATCCAAGTTGTATGTTGATGAGGAAATTCAGTTTTTCTCAATTAAATCAAGTAAAAATCAAATTGAGAATTTATTGTTGCATTTTTCAAAAACATCAAAATCATGGTGCGACCTGGATCGAGAAAATTTGTACAGAAACATCCCTATTTTTTTATGTTGGGGATTTCGGTTAGCTAGGAACAAGGAAATTTCCGGGGATTAGGTATTGTCACCAATCCTCATTACATCGAAAATTACAACGATTTACTTTCTAATGCTAGCGAAGGAATAAATCTCAAACCCTAGGGTGTTAATGGTGGATGATATAAACTATGAAATCCATTGGGCCTATTTCAATGGAGTATGGAATGAACAAGGAATGTGTGGTGGAGGTATAGCTCTTCACCTCAACAAGTCACATCACCTAAAATAAAAAATAGGTTTCGAAAGGGGGACAAATAACTTCGCAGAGATTCTAACCGTGAAATTACTTTTGCGTTGGGCTCTGGAGATGGGATGCAATTCTTTACAAATATTTGGAGACACTCTAAATGTGATAAATTGGTTCAACATTGTCGATAGACACCACAATCATATTTTTTCTACCTATTTTAGAAGAACTATTACAACTAAAATCATCTTTTGATTTTGTTTCTTGTGGTCACATATACAAGGAACACAATGTAGATGCAAATACCTTATCTAAAGTGGGAATTAGACAAGATCAGGGCTCTTGGCGAATAAGTGAATCAATAGAAGGGACATAACACTCTTATCAGCATCATTTTTTTCGGAATTCGGATGATACGCATATTTCTTGCTTTTCCATATATGTTGTTTTTTGGGTTTTTGGACATATCTTATTAGGTTGTAGTATATATATATATATATATATATGCTATTTGCAAAGTAGTAGGTACTACTTGGGTCATATGTTTAGACTAGGTGTTTTGTTTTCTTCCATAACTATTTGACATACTTATCTCTCTCTGATTGTTTTGGGTTGGAGATTTACTTTCTTTGAAGCCCAGCTTTCATTTATGTTCTATTTGTTGCCAAATGGTTGAATATTTTAGGTATGTACTCATATAACTTTTTATAAACCTCAATAAAAGGTTATGATTTTTTGCGGATTTTTTTATTTATGACTTTTTATATTTAATATTTAATGGCACAAATTTATATTACTTAACAATTTTATACCTAATAAAATGTTTTTAATCATAATCATTATTTCCTTGATATTTAATATTTAAGTGACATAATTTTGTAACAATTCTAACTTTAATTATTATCTGTTTATATTTAGTATACTAATAACACATTATTTTACATTTAATACTAAATAATACAATTTGAGATTATTTAATTATAAAATATTATTTTTCAATATTTAACTCAAATAGTAACATATTTAAGTATAATTTAACTAATAAATGAAATAGTTTTTTGGGTAGAATTGACAATATAAAGTCAGATTGTGATTTCTTATTGTTAAAATACACTTTTAAAGATATAATAAAATTCAAGGACTTAAAAACGCTAAAACAATCTTTACAAATAAACAACTTATATTATAATTTTTAAAACATATACCAGATTTTGAAAAAAATTAATTAATAAAATACTAAAAAATCTTTTTTATCTATCAATTAAGCTACACCCATACTTATGTTTTCCAACCCCAATTATTATCTTCCTAATATTTAATGTCTTTTAGCATCAAAACAAAATCCTTAAATGCCATTTATTATTTTTCTACCCATGATCAATGAGATAATAATGTCATTTATCCTTGGCCCACTAAGTAAATGGGAAGACGCAAAATTCATTAAAAAATGGAAGGGCAGGCAAAGGTAATCTCTTACCATTCATTTTCCATGAGCAATTAATCAACAATTTTGAGTCAGTGTATCAGAAATTGCTAATACTAAAGAGAAACTTCATAGATTCTGAGATTAACAGTGGGCCTGGTATAGTGATCAGATTCTAATTATTTGTCGTCATCTTCTTCCAAACGGAACGTGTGAACAAATAACTTCCTAACTTTCCTTTCACAATAACATAAGTTAATATTTAACGTCAACTACATCATTATTTTTTTTATTTCATAGCCAATTTCTTATTCACAAATTTTGTCTTAATTATAACGGGAAACTATTACATTTTATATAGAATATTTTTTTATATAAATACATTTTTTCTCACATATTTTTCTTATTTGAACAACAATGTCTCATGATGTTGTTCATGTGTTTTTAAATTATATTTATTTATCGAATAAAATCTTAAATTCTTGTAGCGAAATGGTGGTTTTTTTGGTTTGATGTATATTTGGATTATGTTAATATATTTTATGAATATATAACTTATTGTTTATATATTTTTATTTTTTTTTTATTTCAAAATAATTAAATTGTTTAAATTTTAAACTAGTCTAGACACATTTTAACTTTACATTTATCAAGTGTTGAGAAAGATCAAATTTCAAATTATTTAAATTTTAACCAGTTTAGATACATCTTAACTTTATATCTATCAAGCACCAAAAAGGATCAAGGATCTTGAGATACAAACTTCTTTTAAAGTGAAAAGAGATTTGATCCCCCTTGATGCTTGATAGATCCAGGTTTAAGTTGGATCTAGGATGGTTTTTATACACACACCATATCTAGGTTGGATCCATCTCTCCTTCTCTCCCTCCCTGTCTTAAGTCCTCTCTCTTTTCATTTCCCTCTCTACCTTTCTCTCCCACCCTCCTAAATCTTCCCCCCCTAATTTGTCTCTCTTTACCCTCCAATTCTATCAATATCTCCCTCATTGTCTCCTTATTTCTTTCTCCTTCTCTGCCCCCTCCATCTCTATATATCCCTCTCTCCCTTCCCTTTCTCTCCCTCTCCTTCTCTTTGTCTTCCCTCGTCTCCTCTCTCCCTCTCTATCCATCTCTCCCTCGTCATTCCTTCTCTCTCTACCTCTAACTCTCTACGTCTCTATTTTCTGCCCCCTCTCTTCCCCCTCCACGTCTCCCTATCTCTATGTCCCTCTCTTCTCTCTCTCTTCATTCCTCTCTCACTCTCTCTTATGCTTCCCCCTATCTCCCTTCTCTCTCTCTCTCCATCTTTGTCACTATCTCCCTCCTTGTCTCCTTCTCTTCCAAACCCCTTCTCTTTTTCTGTCTCTCTCTCTCCATCCATATGATAGAGAATTTTCATTCTATGTAATCAATGCTATATGTAATGTCTAAAATAGTTTACATTTTATTTTTTTACTATAAAATAAGTTATATTTTTTGAGCATGTGGTATTGATAAGCCATGGTATTGTAACAAAACCTATTTATAAGTTAATAGTATCCATGGTAAAGAGGGAGTGGATATCCATTGTTAAGAAACATGTTATATTGTAATTTTATTGTAAGTATCAAGTTTTAATGTGCTTATTAATTAAATTTAAATATGGTTCTTAGTTTCACATTGACTAATGCAAATTATAATATATAATTTTGAAAAATAAATATTTATTTTTCAATACTATTAAAAAATATAATTTTCAAACATTTGATTGGACCATAACTTGAAGGTCTAATTAGCATCCTTTGCACAATATAATGCCATGTGGATAGTTTCCAACATATTTTACGTCATAATTTATGGATATGATTGCAATATTCATGCATGATTTTTAAATATTTGTGTTGTGATTTTTATTCTTAAGCTTTGCAGGAAAACCATCCAAAAACAAAATACTTGAAAGTAACTTATACTCAAGTAAATAACATATCTACCGTCAATTATTTCCCATCATAATTTGTAAATGTGTAAACTTACTAGTGGTTACTACCCATCAAGATTTATGCAAGTTCTTCTGCTTGAGCAAACAATTTACTTATCTACTTCAGATCTCAATTTATTAGTTACTGCCAAATCAAGACTATAGGATGATTTGTCTATCAACCATTATTAATTTAGCATTGACCATGTAGCTTATAATTATTTATGCAATTTTTCCGAGGACATAATTTCTAACTTGAGTTAGAGAGGCTAAGCTACACTGCAAACAAAATTACAATATAACAAATTGAGTTTTATTATTTTTATTACTTTTAACATTTTGTTATTAATTGAGCCAAGATTTAAATGTTTACACTACAACATCTCCACCATACTCTGTTCTATATTACATATTTTATTATTTTTTGAGTGAGGCAACATAAAAATGTTAAATGTTGAACATTTATGTTGACACATCTACCCCTATACTAGGTTGTAGAGAACCTCTCGACGAAATAATTAGATTATATTTTTGAGAATATATTGCAAAAATAATATAATATGTGATATGGTCAAAAATAAAATTTCAAAAAATAACAATAAGATTATTTTACAAAATGAAAATATTATTCAAATACATTGCGAGTAAAGTTGAGCGATAGTTAAGTTGACATTTAGTCATTTTACTGTGGCATGGCAATAATTTGTAAACATTTCATATGATAGTAAAGATTATTCAACCCATCATTAGTATTTTCAAAATTCTTAATTTCGAATTTCAAGTAATACATTTTTTAATCAATTTAATGTAGAAGAGCGCTCATAATTATCTACGCAAGTAGTTGTTACACCAAACTCAACTACTATAATATGATGTTCTAACATCATACTTCCCTACCACAAATGCACTAATAAGGTTGGTTGAAATTCATAAACCTTAATAAGGTTGCTTGAAATGCATAAACCTTATCCTAATTTTTTTGCATCAATATTGGCATTATGGTTTACATCAAATTGTGTTGTTATACTTTACGAACAAATATAATGGCAATGTTCTACATCACCTTGCATCATGCTACGTAGTTATAATTTGTGTCATCATGTATATTTATTTACGTTATTTCTCTATCATGATATGTATCTACATGCTTGATACACTTTGGAGGGATAGTTTTATGCCTCATGTTCTAACGTAGGATCAAATGCATGGGGTTTAGTGTGTGGATTGACTATGTAGGTTGGGTTCTTGGTTTAAACGTGGGTTGGGTCACTTGTGCGTCACTTCATGGTTATTGCGTGATCGTGAACATTCTAATTTCTTTTGTTTATGTATCAACATTGCAAAAGTGGTCGATGAATCACTAAGAGGTGAAACTATGCTAGTGATATATTATTGAAAATATTTTGGAGAGTACAAAATGGTGGAATGATATATTGTGTAAGGAAGTTGTTTTATATAGAAATTTTAATTAAGGATAAGAAAGCACCTCACCAGCATTCCAAATAATCACGTTTATGTATAAAAAAATCATTAAATTTGTTAATGAATCACTAAGATGAAAAACCATGGATATGGTATATCATTGGAAATATTTTAAAGAGTACAAGTTGGTTAAAGAATCATTTATGTAGTGTGGATGTGTACAATGACATGTTTTAAACCTTAAAAAATAAAAGTTCCCAAAATCCCTCATCTTCACATCCGATTACTAACATGATATGTTCAAAATATAAATTTTGGAAAGGGAAATTCAACTACTATTAGCATTTAGGTTAAGTTTATTGTAACTATGGCTTCTTAAAATGAGAAAATCAAGATGTAAATTAATTAATTAATGACTTTGATTTGATAGTTTTTTTTTATTTTTTTATTTTGGTTATTTTTTTTTAGTTTTATTTGGTGGTTGCATATTCTACTTGGAATAACTCTTGTTTAATGAAGAGCCATTTTTCATTGAATTTGGATTAAGAAGGTTGAATCTAACGTAAAAAAAAATATGAATTTTGATTGTGAAAGTGACAATATTAAATTTCAAAGTGTAATTTTTTATTCCAAATTTGTGAATAGTTTTGAATCCAAAAATTGAAATTTGTTATTCAAAGGGTTCATGAAACCATCAATTTGAAACAAGGTTTCATGAACTCATGGTAAAAACCAATAAAAATTTTGATAGATTAAAGGTCCAAACAAGAAGTGGACTAGGGCTATAAACTTTTGGTTTTTACAAGTGAAAGTGATTTATATGGTCAAATTTTTTGAAGGATGTAGTGAATGCTTTAGTAGCCCATAATGAAGGTGATGCAGGAGCATCTAGCTCACCATGGCCAGGTGAAGTCTCTGCCAGGTTGGAAAGTTGTTTGAGTATTTGGATTGTTTTTTTTTTATGTTTAGTTTATCAGGACATGGGATATGATTTTATTTCGTTTTACTTTTAATTGCTGTGTTAGTCAAAGTTAATAGTTGGTTAGGATTGTTATTTGTCCGACAGTAATAAACAATAGTTTAATAATTGTTCTGTCAACTTAAAGAGGAAAATACAAAATTGTCTAAATGAAGATCTTGTCATGTCAACCAAACTGAGAGCTAGTGGTTATACAACCATATTATTTATGTTCAACTGAAAGAAATTACAGTTTCAATTAACTGTAAACAAATGACGTATGAATATTGAAATGTAAAACAGGGAAAGGGTTCAGCAGTTTGAGAATCAAGAAATAAAATAGAGACAGATCATTTTTTCAAAACTGTCCATCTGTGTCATTGCCTACTTATTGTACTATTATATTTCCATTCATTGAATTGTTAACAACAATGCTAGCAGACAGAGGACGACCCCTGTAGGTTGCATTTCCTTCTGTTCTCATCGAATAACAAACAACATCGAATTGATACACATATCCAGAATCAGAGCGAAGAACAAATGAATTGATCCCACACCCAGAATAGTAAAGCACAACAAGAAGATTGAGATGATAAAATCGGAAACAGAGTGCCAGAGAAAACAAAGCATAGTAGAGGTACTTTCGAACGAACCTTCATATTTTCATAAGTAAACAGAGATAATAAAGTCATGTTCACATTTTTGTTGATTCGAGAAATACAGACATATTGCATTCGTTTATAAACAAAAACAAGTTCCAGCATCCACAGAGTGGACAAATCCTAGTCTAGGGTGTGATAACAGTGAACACCCTTAACTCAAGCGAATAGCCAAGCAGAACAGAAACTGAAGCCAGACTTAAGCTTCATCTTCAAAAGCGATTCAGACTGAACACAAATGCAAAACAACAAGCGACAAACCCTACAGAAACCTAAAGACCCAATTGTAAATTAACGGACTTTAAGAGCCAGAGCCTATCGGTAGAGGGTTGCCACATTTGGAGACCGCACTCGTAAGGAATCCGCGTACCCAGGTCGAATCATTGACCTGCACATACCAAACAGAACTCAGTCAGCATACCTGTATAGTGAGCCTGAAAATCGAAGCAGAATAGAAGCAGGAAGGGATATATAACTTACCTGAGTGTGACCAGACTAAGGAGTTCGCGGAATAGAGCCGTTGACGAACCAAAGGAGCCTGAGACAGAAGGAGTAGGCATGGTAAGTGTCAATACCAGAGGAGGGTCGAATTAAATCAAGGAGAGGATTATTTACCTGTTTGTAGCCACGGAAGACCATCACCCTGTTACCTGAGTTCATGGGCACTAGAAGTTAACTCATTTACAAATCGCAGCAGAGGCAAAGGAAATAACAACAATAGCTAGTGATAATCACCAGATGAGAGACTAGTTTCTAGAAAAGCCACTGCACAGAAGAACGACAGGACAAGATCAAGAAACTTACTGTGCAAAAAGAGTTCAAGCAAGTGCACCTCTAGAGCCAAGATAGGCTCATGCCACAGAAAAAGTCCACAGACAACCGCATCAACAAGTTTAGAAGGTTGGCATTCATTTACAACCATACTGAAGGAGAAACCAAAGATTTCCATATGTGCCGGAGCCAAAAACCATACAGAGTGACAAACAAACCCTTGAAGAGTCGCTCAATAGAACAGAACCATCGTGAATGATTGGGAAGTAGAACCATTTTGAGCAAAGATCAAAAGGAGGGAACCAGGTCCGAGGACCATAGATGGGAAATGAATAACGCATTAAATCATTCCCACTTTCCAAAACAAAATATCTGTTACCTACATTATATACAACCGTCAGAAACAACAAACAAACACACCACGTCATAAAGCCCGAACAGGTGTAAGGCCGAGGCTACATGGATGTGTGGGCTGGGTCACATCAGAGTGGTATTAGAGAAGTTGTTTATGTTAGTAGGAGGAATGGAGAGAGGAAGGCAGGGTCGTGGCAGAGGTTCTCGAAGATTGGTAGAGGAAGGGTTAAGAGAGGAGATCATAATTCTTGCTCCTCGATTGGAGGCAGTAGAGGCAGGGAGACAAAGAGATCCAGAAATAGGCGATGATAGCAAAGAGGAACTTGAAGCAGCAATAGATGGACAAGAAGGCGAGACCCCAGAAGTGAGATTGTTGAGATCTATTTTAGTGGCAAGCAGTAAACCCAATCCAGAACTCCCAACCTATGACAACAGTTTGTCTATCAAGGTTTTATTAGATTGGATCAGCGAGATGGATAAGTATTTCGAGTGCGAGGAAGTCAGCGAAGACCACAGAGTTAGGTTCACTGCGACAAAATTGAAGGGACACACAACCCTATGGTGGGATACTATCCAGAACGAGATGAAAATATTGAACAGGTTGCCGATTAAAACCTGGTCAAGGATGGTGGCCAAGTTAAAGGGCATATTTCTGCCGAAGGACTATCAGATTGTGCTACATAGACAGGTGTAGAATCTGAAACAAAAAGGATTGACGGTAAGGGAGTACATGAAGGAGTTCTATCGAGTGAATTTGTGAGCAGGATATACAAAGGATACCACAGAAAGAACAACCAGGTATGTTAATGGGTTAAGGTTGGATATTTTGGATGAAATCAGTATTTTGTCTCCGAAAAACACTAAGGAGGCATATCAGAGTGCAATGAAAGCTGAAGAGAAAATTACGAGAAGGCAGAATGCCCGGAGAGGATGAGGAGCCAGCAGGGGAAAAGTTCAGTCATATGGCAGAGGCCGGATTGCTAGTAGCAACGAGGAAGGCAACAGTTCCAAAGCTTCTGGATCAGCAGACAGAGGTGATAGCGCAAGAGGCGGTAGGTCATCCCAGCAAGGTAGGGGAAATGCCTGAGGTAGAGGGGCTCGTTATCAGTGTTATAGGTGTCATAAATGGGGACACCGATCATTTGAATGTCCAGAAGTAGATCAAGCTAGATAGCGGGGTGCATATGTGGCACAACCAGAGGAAGAAACAACACCTCCCCAAGAAGCAGAAAATGCTCCAGAGATAGGGGAAGCTCTGGTGCTGCACAAGGTGTTGTTAAAACCAGTCAAGGAGGTCACTGAACAGACGTAGCGGAAGGCTTTGTTTACAACCATTTGTAAGTCATGAGGTAAGTGTTGTAAGTTAATTATTGATAGCAGTAGTACTGATAACTTAGTGTCCACAGAGATGGTAGAAAAATTGGAGTTGAAATGCTTGAAGCATCACAACCCTTACATAGTTTCATGGCTGCAAAAAGGCCATTAGTTGCTTCTGGATGAACAGTGCAAGGTGGAGTTTCAAATAGGAAGATATAAGGATAAAGTCATTTGTGACATCATGCCGAGGGATGTATGTCACATACTACTTGGTAGGCCTTGGTAGTACGATAGGAAAGTGGTACATGATGGATTGACGAACTGTTATAAATTTGTTAATGATGGAATCAAGCATACGCTTGTTACCATCAAGGAAGAAGGGTCAACAGAGACTGGTGAACCAAGAACATTGTTGGTTAGCAGAAAACAATTTCTGAAACAGGTTGTGGCTAATGAGATAGGTTACGTAGCTGTAAAGAAAGCAAGGACAATATTGTTGCATACGAAGGTATCAGATTTACCTACAAAAATCCAACAAATGTTGCAAGAATTTAGGGACATAGTTCTAGATGACTTGCTAGACAAGTTACCCCCCAAACAGAGCATGAGTCATCATATTGACTTCATACCCGGAGCTAGCTTGACGAACAAAGCGGCATATCGAATGAGCCCCAAGGAAAATGAAGAAATTAGGAAGGAGGTGCAAGAACCGTTGGACAAGGGATTGATAAGGGAAAGCTTAAGCCCTTGTGCTATTCCAACGGTCCTTGCTCCCAAGAAGGGAGGAGAGTGGCTGATGTGGACTGACTCAAGGGCCATCAACAAAATCACCATCTGGTACAGTTTTCCACTGCCATGGATGGATGATATGATGGATTGTTTAAGCGGGGCAACATATTTCTCTAAGATAGACTTGAAGAGAGAGTACCATCAGATTCGGATACGAGAGGGGGACGAACAGAAGACAACCTTTAAAATGAATGGGGGGCTAGACGAATGGTTGGTCATGCCATTTGCGCTGAGCAACACGCCAGTACATTCATGAGGTTAATGAATGAGATGCTGAAGGAGTACATCGGGAAGTTTGTCATAGTATACTTGGATGACATAGTTATTTTCAGTAGGACAAAGGAAGAACACCTACAACATGTACGGAAAGTGCTGGAGAAATTACAACATAATAAACTGCTAATAAATTTGAAGAAATGTACTTTTCTGCAAAAGGAATTGATTTATTTGGGTTTTGTAATAGTAGATAATGAACTGAAGATGGATCCAGAGAAGGTGGCAGCTATTGTGAATTGGCCATCTCCGAAAAATTTATTTGAGGTACGTAGCTTTCACGGATTAGCGAGTTTTTATAGGAAATTCATAAAGAATTTTAGCGAAATTTGTGCACCTATGTTGGACACCATTAAAAAGGCTAGCCAACCTTTTTGATGGACAAAGGCAGTGGAGAGAAGTTTCCAGTTGTTAAAGAGGAAGATCACTGAGAGGCCGGTCCTGAGATTACCAGATTTCAAGAAATTATTTCAGGTTCGCTGTGATGCTAGCGAGACAGCAATAGGAGTTGTACTCAGCAAGGAGGATAAGCCAGTAGCATTTTTTAATGAGAAGCTGAATGAGAGGCAACATAAATATTCATCATATGATAAGGAGTTCTATGTAGTTATACAGACATTAAAACATTGTTGGCATTATCTATTGGGAAATGAATTTGTGCTGTTTTCAGATAATTCTGCACTACAGTATGTAATGAAACACCAGAAGTTGAACCATAAAAATGCCAAATGGGTGGAGTATTTGTAGAGTTTCAACTTCATATTGAAGCATATTAGTGGACAGGCCATCAAGGTGGCGGATGCACTAAGTAGGAAAGCTCTACTTCTGCAGGAAAGCACTGTACAAGTGCTGGGTTTTGAGCACTTACAAGACTTATACCAGACTGATACATATTTTAAGGAGGCCTATGAGGAATGTCAGAATCCCTTAGTGAGAGATAACAGTCCTTGGTTGGATTACAATCTACAGGAGAAGTTGTTGTTTAAGGGAGGACAACTGTGCATACTTGACTGCTCGATGAGGGAGAATATTACTCGAGAGAAGCATAGTGGATGTTTGGCTAGACATTTCGGCATGAACAAGATACTCGATCAGCTTAGTCATTTCTACTTTTGGCTAAATATGTAGAGAGATGTACAACGATTTGTGGCCAAATGCAAAGTGTGCCAGTTAGCAAAGGGTCACAGTCAAAACACAGGGCTGTATACACCGTTACTTGTTCCAAGCAGACCTTGGGACTCAGTTAGCTTGGACTACGTCTTAGGTCTACCTAAGACACAACGAGGGTATGCCTCGGTAATGGTAGTAGTGGTCACATTTTTAAAAATGGTGCATTTTATTCCTTGCAGAAAAACCAGTGATGCTACCCACGTGGCCCACTTGTTTTTCAATGAAATTGTCAGGTTACATGGATTTCCTAAATCTATCCTTTCGAACAGGGATGTGAAGTTCACGGGACACTTTTGGCATACCTTGTGGAAGAAGATGGACACATAGCTAAGTTACAGTTCTGCATATCACCCACAAACTGACAGGCAAACAGAGGTTGTAAACAAGAGTCTGGGAAACCTGCTACGAAGCCTGGTTGGAGAAAATTCACAGATGTGGAATCGAGCGCGTGCATAGGCAGCATAGGTTTCAGCCCATTTCAAATCCTGTACGGCACGCGTCCTCATAGAGTGCATGAATTGCAGGACCTTGGACTGCATGAAAGGTGAAGCGCAGATGGAGAAGATTTTGCTAATTTGATGAGAGATTTGCATGAACAGGTAAAAATTAAATTGTAAGACAACAACTTAAAGTATAAACAACAAGCAGACTTGCAGAGAAGGGAAGTACAGTTTAACGTGGGGGATGAAGTCCTTGCGCATTTGCACAAAGAATGCTTCCCTAAGGGTACGTACAATAAATTGAAGTATAAGAAGAAAGGACCCTACAAAGTCCTTCGGAAATTTTCGGTGAATGCCTATGAGATACAGTTGCCACCCGGAATAGGCATTTCAGCCATCTTTAACGTAGCATACCCATTTCGCTACATGAATGACCCATAAGAGAAGGAAGAAGATGGAACCACATGACCCACACAGAATACTCAGGATGGAGGAGAAGCTTGGAAGAGACAGATGCCTTACGTTCAACCTGTTGAGATCGAAAGCATTCTCGACACTCAGGTGGTTAAACGAACTCGGTGGAAGGAGTATGTGCAACACCTGGTCAAGTGGAAGAACCATCCTATTGAGGACAGTTCGTGGCTTGATGCCAGATAGATTGAACAGACAGGTTCTTCAGTCGAGAAGCTCATCGATCGAAGCCATGATTTCTTTTTTCCCGGGAGCCTGATGTAGGAGAATCCAGCTCAGCATGACTAGGTGAAGTCTGTGCCAGTTTGGAAAGTTGTTTGAGCATTTGGATTTTTTTTTTTTTTTATGTTTAGTTTATTAGGACATGGGATAGGATTTTATTTCGTTTTACTTTTAATTGTTGTGTTAGTCAAAATTAATAGTTAGTTAGGGTTGTTATTTGTCTGATAGTAATAAACAATAGTTTAATAATTGTTCTATCAACTTAAAGAGGAAAAGACAAAATTGTCTAAATGAAGATCTTGTCATGTCAACTGAATTGAGAGCTAGTGGTTATACAACCATATTATTTCTGTTCACCTGAAAGAAATTACAATTTCAATTAACTGTAAACAAACGATGTATAAATATTGAAATGTAAAATAGGGAAAGGGTTCAACAGTTTGAGAATCAAGAAATAAAACAGAGACAAATCCATTTTTTCAAAACTGTCCATCTGTGTCATTGCCTACTTACTGTACTATTATATTTCCATTCATTGAATTGTTAAAAACAATGATAACATACAGAGGACAACCCCTGTAGGTCGTGTTTCCTTGTGTTCTAATCGAACAACAAACAACATCGAATTCATACACACGTACAGAATCAGAGCGAAGAACAAATGAATCGAGCCAATAGCCAGAATAGTAAAGAACAACAAGATGACTGAGAGGATAAAACCAGAAAAAGAGTGCCGGAGAAAACAAACCATAGTAGAGGTAATTTCAAATGAACCTTCATATTTTCATAAGTAAACAGAGATAATAAAGTTATGTTCACATTGCTGTTGATCCGAGAAATACAGATGTATTACATTCGTTTATAAACAAAAACAAGTGCCAGCATCCACAGAGTGGACAAACCCTAGTCTATGGTTTGATAATAGTGAACACCCTTAACTCAAGCAAATAGCCAAGCATAACACAAACTGAAGCCAGACTTAAGCTTCATCTTCGAAAGCAATTCAGACTGAACACGAATGCAAAACAGCAAGTGACAAACCTACAGAAACCTAAAGACCCAACTGTAAATTGATGAACTTTAAGAGCCAGAGCCTATCGGCAGAGGGTTGCCACATTTGGAGACCAAACCCATAAGGAATCCATGTACCCAGGTCGAACCATTTACCTGCACATACCAAACAGAACTCAGTGAGAATACCTGTATAGTGAGCCTGAAAATTGAAACAAAATAGAAGCAGGAAGGGATATATAACTTACCTGAGTGTGACCAGATGGAGGAGTTCGCGGAATAGATCCGCTGATGAATTGAAGGAGCCTGAGAGAGAAGGAGCAGGCCTGGTCAATGTCAATACTAGAGGAGGTTCGAATTAAATGAAGGAGAGGATTATTTACCTGTTTGTAGCCATGGAAGACCATCACCCTGTTACCTGAGTTCATGGGAACCAGAAGTTAATTGATTTAAAAATCGCAGCAGAGGAAAAGGAAATAACAACAACAGACAGTGACAATCACTAGACGAGAGACTAGTTTCCAGAAAAGCCACAACACAAAAGAACAACAGGACAAGATCAAGAAACTTACTATGCAAAAAGAGTTCGAGCAAGCACACCTCTAGAGCCAAGACAGGCTCAAGCCACAAAAAAAGTCCACAGAAAACCGCATCAACAAGTTTGGAAGGCCGATATTCATTTACAACCATACTCAAGGAGAAACCAGAGATTGCCATATGCGCCGCAGCCAAAATTTATATAGAGTGACAAACAAAACCCTGCAGAGCCGCTCAACAGAATAGAACCATCGCGAATGACCGGGAAGCAGAACCATTTTGGGCAAAGATCAAATGGAGGGAACTAGGCCCGAGGACCATAGATGGGCATTGAATAACGCATTAAATCATTCCCACTTTCCAAAACAAAATATCTGTTACCCACATTACATACAACCGCCAGAAACAACAAACAGACACACCACGTCATAAAGCTCGAACAGGTGTAAAGTCGAGGCTACGTGGAAGCATGGGCTAGGTCACATCAGAAGGTTTCACACCGACCTCAAAGAAGTCATTTGGCTAGCATTCCATTGTGGATTAAAACATTTTTTGTGGAGAAGGACTCAATGAGGATGGAACTTAATTGAATGGAGGAGTAAAACCCAATGTTGAGGATGGGGAGGGGGGATTGAAGGATTGAAGAGAAGGGGGAAAAGAAGAAATAAGGCATAAAAAAGTAGAAATAATGGATCCATAGTAGTAAATCCAAATAAGGGAATATATATTATGCATTTTATTGGCTAGGAAAAGAGGGAAAGGAGAAAGAAAATGTGGATAGTCCAAATGAATCCAATCAATGAAAGGAAAAGAGTGAGGAGAATTATAAGTGTGAGAGTGGTGTAGGAAGGGAGCATTTGAATCTTAGCATAGGAAGGGAGAACCAAACGTGTATTGCAAGAAGAGGGAAATATAGGAGGATCACATGATTGGAGTGTCAAGAGAGAGTAAAGGTCAATGAAGAGACACTAGGTGAAGATGATGGAGATAATAGAAATGGATATGTAGGTCATAGTAGGAAATTTGTATTTAATTCAAGAGACATATTTGAGTTCGATGACACTAAAGAGGAGGATAAAAATTATGATAGGACAAGAAGTAGCGAAGTAGAACATATTAGATAAGATGAAGAGATATTAGTGTTAGTAGGAAGGATCATGCTGTTAATTTTGGAAGGATTTATTGGATTCATCAATGCAGGAGATCGAGTAAGACAAAGTGAACCCCTGTTAGAACCACCACCATTGAAAATTTAACAAGTGAGTTTACAACAACTCCAATAGAATAGTAGGTTATATTTTCAACTAACCAAAAGAAAGGAAATTGGAGGAGATAGGTGATAGTTCAGAAGGAACTGAGCTTAAGCTGAAAATAGAAGTTGAGAGCCAAAAGAGGTTTTGTGAAAAGAAGGTCCCAAAAGAGAAATAACCCATATAATGTGCACATCAACCAGTGGGATGAATGGCAAAAGCTACCATGGAAATGAAAGATTCTACACTAACGCTCCCATTTTTTCATGGGATTGGGAAAGATGACACAAAGCAACAATAGTTCACATGTGAAGCCATTTAGGTGGTCAATTAGACTATTGACGAAGCATATAAAATTATAGTTCTAGAAAATAAATTAAGAGATGGAGCTTTGACATGGTTTGCTAAGTATAAGATGATAGTTCCCACCAGAAACACTATGTCACTTACAAAGATAAAGTGAGATTTGTCACAAACGTTTTAGAAACTAAAGCAATGTACATGTAGGTTTTATATAGATCTAATAGTGGGTTTCGTCATGACATGTAACTATTTTGGAAATATGGAGATGATAATTCTCCTATATGGTACATTTTAACCCTCTAAAACCATCCTTTTATCCATCTTAACATACTCATTTCCTATAAATGATTATTTAGTAGTAACTAGTTTATTTCTTATTTATAATGACAATCATAGATTATGTTTGTTTTTCTGCTAACACTTTGTTATACATTATGGATTTCTTATTATGTGTTAAAATATGAATGCTTGCAAATCTTATTATAAAATATGTATTTCTCATTATGTGTTAAAGTATGAGTGAGTGCAGGGCTTCTTTTTCAAGGTTGAATACATGGTTCCCTATTCATGCCTAAAGAGGATCATTGAGATCATGATGAATACTGGATGCAAGCAAATGAATACTCAAATTTATTCCTTTAATGTTTTGATCTAATTATAGGTAGAAAATAATTGTATACACTACAAGGAAAATACTTTCTAGAAGAGGTTATAATGTAGGTATTTAGTGTTATAAAATTGGGGAAAAATGCCAAAAAAACCTCTGCTACAACATCAGTTTGTGGTAGAAGATATTTTTGTAGATATGATGTGAAACTTCATCACGGCTAAAAAAATATGGGCAGCCGAAGGTTTTGGACGATTTTTTTTAGCAATACGCTTAACAAAAACTACCACCGGTGCGCTAAATATACACAAGCGTTGGGGATGTATACTTAAATAAAAGAAGTAGGGCATTCAATGCAAAGAACACTGATTCCTAAAATGTGTACTTCCCTTATTCTTATATATTAAACAAACCCCTCGGGCCGTACTTTTCAGGAACGACACCGGGGAAGGAAAAAAATATTGTATGCCCGATGCTTTTTAAAACTTGAAAAACCAGTGCTTATTAATTGTATAAAAGCATTGGTGTGCTACTAATATAAAAGAACCAATGCTATTAATTTTAATAATGCATTGGGAATGGAAACAATATTTTGGAGCACTGGGTTGTTAGTTCTATGAAAGCATTGGTGCTTTAAGAATTACAATGCACCAAGGTGTTAAATGCAAAAAACACTGGTGCTTGAAGAATTTAACACCCGAGTGCTTACATTTTTTTGAAACCCTAGTGTTGTAGTTTTTAGTAAAGGAACCAAAGATGCAAAAAATAATGTTGTAATTGTGATTTTAGATCAAATAATGCACCAGTGTGTGTTTATTTTACAAATGCGCTGATATTTTGTATCAGATTTTCTCTTTTTTAGAAACATCGACTTGTGACAGTGCCATTATTGTGATTTTTCAAATTTATTATTCATAAAAAAAGTTGACATATATATTATAACAATATTCATATAAACAAAATTTTGATTAGTCCATTTGTATATGTTGTTTGGATTAATTTAATATATCATCAAATTTCACATCTCTTTATTACAATATTTAATCATCCATATATTTAATTAGTGGTGTAACATTTCACAACGATATTGGACAAAACAATAGAATAAATTAAAATGTGTTTTATTATATATGAATAAGAGGCTTTTTTTCATACAAAATGGGATAGTTATTGGTAAACCCTTATCTTTCAATTGGGACACTATGTCCATTACATTAAACAAAATGTATAATTTTCACAAACAATTATTTCCAAAAATACAACAACTTGCATTGATATCCAAATAGATCATCATTCTTTGTTGGAATTTCTATTAGTGCTCTAGCTACTTCCATGACTTGGGTTATTTGGATGAATGTTTTGGTGCTTGCGTAGATTGTTTTTATCTCCTTTATCATGTTCCATCTGCAAACACAAAAATAAAGTGTAATGAGTTTATTTACATTTGTGAGAATAATGAAAATTAAAATAAATAATAGACCTCAATGTAAATTGAATAGCAATGTACCATAGCAAGAAGTAACTCATGAACTATACACGTGGTTTCAAAACCAATTCTCATGCCTTGTTGCAACAACTTGTCTATTATCGTTGTTCTAATATACTTTGTTTCTTGCAATTTTTATACCCCATTACAAATCATAGATTTAATATAAATGGTTTTTTTGTTCTATGAATTATAAACTCAAAGATGTAAGACAACATATATACTTACAAATTTCGCAATTAATTTTTGATATGCCAACATATACTCAGAACCCCTATTTAACGCAATGTCAATAAATTCTTATAATGGCTCTTCTTTGTATGTTAGTATCTATTTGAATACATTCAAAGATGGTTGTTTTAAAAGAAATTAAAATATACAAAAATGAAACCTTATTATAAGGAAAGATTAACAAATACCCACAAACTTTGACATCAACCCTTTTCTTCCTTGTTGTCTTGTTTTATGTGTTGAATGAGTTCCATTTAGTTTTATTTTCTATAAGAAAATACTCAATATTTAACACTAGATTATTTATTTATATGTACAAAGTCGATTATTAAATACATTTAAATCATGTTGTTGTTGAAATGGTTCCTCCTGTGATGAAATTATTTCCATTTATTTTACCATCTCTTGTACACTTTTTTGGACATTCATACTGGCATGTTTCACATATAAGCTCATTGATCCTTTGGGATTTTCATAATTTTACTGAAAAAGTAATAAACCATTTTATATTGATATATGAAAACTAAATATAACAAAATAGATAGTAATAAATGAATGGTTTGTAGTAATATATACATATAATTCTATAAAATCGTTTTATTTAGGAATATTACCTTTGGAATTATTCTTTTTTTGTTGTTGTATGTTTTTTCTATTGCAAGTATGATAGGTCTCATTGACTATTTCTCTTGAAACACTTCTTGTAGTTTAGATATAACATGGTTCTTGGAATCATTGGATTGATTTTTGTATTGTTAGTGGAAGTGTATCTCTAAGTTCGTTCCACTATATCCCTCATAGTTTTGTAAAAATTCCCCACCTTTCATTAATCTCCAACATCTCTCCAAATGAGCTAAATACCAATTCATCGCCATTTACAGGTTCTATAATTTTTCTTTCCTTAGAATGAATTGATGTTTTCCTTCGTTGTTTCTCCCTGTAAAAAATTAAACATATATGAATTAATAGATTGTTTCAGACATGCTATTTAATATTATTAAGTACATTATTAATGAAAATTAAAAAAAAATCATATTGAATAACATTTTTTCATTCACCTGATTCATCCTTTCGAAATTTTTTCTATTAGGCTTTTATGCTCTTCTACACTCAGATTATAAATCATATTATTGACCTTCCTTATTTTGTGGTTTTCCATGACACACACTAACCAATACATATTAGTTAAACTTACATATAATTCAAACATATTAATTTTGTAAAGAATTTACAAAAAAACTTGCCTTTTTTTCTTTTTTGGATGTGTTATCCTTGTGTTGATTAGTATTTTTATTACTTGAAAACTTCTCACACTTTTGTTTATCAATATACAACATGTACCATCGAATACATAAGCCAATAAATATATTTTACATATAAATAAGATAATTTTCAAGCCAAAAAGAGTTCTGGTAACCAATGTGCTTATTCGCATAAGAATCCTGGTGCATTTAACCTATTAAACACATGGAGCTTTTAATTGTTCAACGCCGACAATGAAAATGATTTTATAAAAAAATAAATTTAAATTATGATAGTGTGATTTATAACAATAAAAGCACCTCCATCACAGTAAAAAAAGAAAACACAAAAAATTAAATACATGTCACTTACCGATGCTATTTGGCAAAGGTGTCCCAGTGTATTATATTACATAGGGTCCACCTATGGATGAACCCTATTTTTTAAAAACTAGATAGGGCTGATAGGATTCAGTGTGATTTGTAACAATAAAAGAATTGTCATCATTGGTGCGTTGTATTACACAAGGCGCACAGATAAACATACCTCATTTTTTAGAAAAACAGGTAAGTCTAACATGATTTGGAGTAATGTGAAACAATAAAAAAATCTCCATCATTGTTGCATTGTATTAGATAGGGCGAACTCATAAGCATATGTTGTTTAAAAAAAATGGACAAGGTCGACATGGTTTGGATCCGATTCAATAAGTGGCCTCCCTACTTTACATGTCAAACACCCTATATATAGTAAGTACACAAACACATTAAATCTAAAATGCCTAAAATGAAAAACCCTAATTGTGAAGTTGTAGAGGAAGTTAAACCCTAAGGATAAATTTTGCAGTCACAGAAGAAAGTAGAATAAAGGGTTTAAGGTAAGTATTGAATTTGTTGGTTTTTTTGTTTTTTTTTTTCTTTTTGTTTTTTTTTCTTTTTTTTTTTTTTTTTTTTGTTTTGTTTCTTTTTATCCTGAATTTTAATTAAATCAAAATAGGAATATAGATAGTAAAATTTTTTACTAGTAAAATCAATAGTAAATTTTTTGCTATATAGGGTTTTTAAATTTTTTCTTGAATTTTTAATAAATCTAATAGAAATTGTAAAAAAAACTAATAGTAAAATTTAAATTTTTTGCTATGCATGTTTTTATGTGAATCACCATACCTTTCCAATTCTTATGTTTTTACAGTTCCAAAATATTTTTCCACTCCACAATGCTCCTAGTATGTTTATGTTGCAAATGATCTCTCTTTTAATTAAACCTAACAGAATATGCAAAAAAAATTATTAGTAAAATCAACAATAAAATTTAAATTTTTTACTATGTAGTGTTTTGATTGAATCACCATTCCTTTCAGCTTGTGATCTTCTAAATAATTATTTTGTTCCAAAGTATTATGCTGCTTTACAATGCTCCTCTATGTCTCTCTTGCAAATCTCTCCCTTGAAAATTTGGGAAAAATAATGAAACAATGAATAACTTATTACTATTTAAAATACTTCATGAATTTAAATTTCAAAAGATCAATTGCCACTCATTACAATTTAAAAAAAAAAGCTTGCACATTTTTTTCGCTTTTTCTCGACATCATTGCAGTAGATAGTAAACAACATCGGCACGTTTAAAAGTAACATGCACCAATTATGATAAATTGTTGGTGCACTAAATTTTTTAAACGCATCGACATGATAGATTTTTTTTTTCAAAATATCGGAAATGGTACAATTATTATTTTAATGCAATGATGTAGTTTTGTTTAAATGCATCAACGTGATAATTGTAATAAGAGCACCTACATGATATAATTCATTTTTATTTTTGACATCCCAAAAAGGTGTGGATTGGTGTTGTTTTTATTTAAATGCATCGACATTTTTTTGAAGAGCACCGATATGATATAATAATTTCTAAATTTTTGAAATCCAAAAAACTGATGCAATTATTCTTTTAAAGCCCCGGTGCGGTTTTTATCTAAACACATTAGTGCCGTTATTTTTAGAAGAGCACCAATATGATAGAATTCTTTTTTTTTTTTCAATTCTTGAAATCCTGAAAATAGGTGTGTTTATTGTTTTGATGGATTGGTACAATTTTTATTTAAAGGTGTCGGTATGGTTGGTTTTATAAAAGCACTGATATGATAGAATTCCTTTTACGAACATATCTGAATTTTTATTTTCACATAAAATGAAATATTCATCTCAAATTATCCTTTAGGATGCTTCCACATAAAGTCACCTTATTCTTGAAGAAAGGTCTGAAAACTATATTGAAATTAATATTATTGTTATATGGTTCTTGAAATTAATTTTAGGTCTATACACAAAAAAATATTGTTGATTTCGCTCGACTGCAGGGAGAAAATTTCATAATATCAAATGGCCAATTCTTCAAAATCCAACTCATTCCATATTGCTATAAGTACTTCACGCAGTTCTCCCTTTCAATTTCTAGTAAGTTTAGATTTTATTTATATTTCGATTATCTATTTTTTTTTTTTTTTTTTATCCATGTCAACCTGAATAAAAATGTATCCAAATTTGTAGGATCCTCATTTAGAATCAAGTTAAGATGCATAAAATATTCCACCATTTCAAAAGCGCCAGAAGATCTTATCAAGAGCAGCATATCACAAGAAGTTGGTAGATGGAAATGGACAATCGCTTCACCCTACCAATTGGAACATGGCATCTTCTAGCCACAATCCGGGGTCAACGATGGTAATAATTTTTTGGTATAATGTAATTTCAACAAACCAATTGAATTATGATTACTAATATCATTGATGTACTAATGTTCTATAACTTTTTAAATTAGAATTCTAGTGATGATGAGTGACCCACCTATCATTTTCTATTGCACCCCACTACAATGTGAAATCGAGAGAAGGTTTCATTACAAGAAAAAATTGTAGAGGAAGCATACAAAGAATATTTGAATCAACCACCTTTTCAATTCCCACTACGCGCAAATTCACCGATTAAGAATGACTACAAAAAAAGTAGATCTTCATCACAAGTTGGCAATGGAGCCAAACAAATAGAGGTTGCTATGGATAATTACTTACAAGATACGACTACCATGGAGGCAATGTTGTTAGATGAATTTTAGAACGATGAGATTGGGTATGATGCTCATATCAATGTTACCATATTTGAAAGCCTGAAATATGCTTCCACTACCCTACTCTTTGGACCTAGCAGTTAGTCAACGTCTACCTAGTTGGGGAAAATTATGTTACTGTACAACTTGTAAGAAAATTTTGGCATGCAAAATGCATGTTTCTTGGTAATATTGAGGTAATTGACTTGCATGATCGATCAAGTCCCTTATATTTTTAGTAATATTGTCACACAATCAACATTAAAAATGGTCAATTTTATGAACGTTAAATATTAACATGTACATTTATTTTTCCAACCAACTACAAGCTATTCAAAGAGAAGGTTCTTTTGAGCAATAATGTCTTTCAAGGTAGTTGCGGAGAGCCAAATAAGTTTTTGAAAATTTTGAGTGTTGAGTACATATCATATCATGCATGTCTAAATAATCGTATTCTATATAAAGGAGAATATGCAGACAAAGAGATATGTCCAAAATGTGGGCATGACAGGTACCATAAATATAAAAAATTTGGGTGAACCACATGGTCCTCATCATAATATATTGAGGCATATGCCTATAATCCCAAGGATTCAAAGTCTCTTTCGTTACAAATAGTTACGTATGTTGTAGGGATGACATTCCTCACACAGAAATGAGTTGGGAGTTATGGGAATCCTAACACATTTAATAGCCATGAAGCATAGAGAGGATACATGGCCCAAAAAATTCAAAGATGAAGTACAAAGTCTATCACTCGACATCGCCATGAATTTCAACCTTTATTCCCTCCAAAACACCAACTATTTTGTTTGGCCCATAGTAGTGATCAATAACAATGTCTCCCCATGGTTTTCCATGAAGAATGAGCATCTTATGTTGGTTGTCATAGTCCTTGGTAGAAGATGAATTAAGAATATGGATGCCTTCTTACAACCAATGGTAGATGAATTGAAGGAATTATGGGAATGGATACATGTATATAATGTATTAAGACCGATCACAACAAAGAGGTGGTTTATGTTGTAAGGTACATGTGCTTACACCATACATGATTATCCAGGCTGAGGAATTTTCTCTAGTAAATTACATGTTTATTGATTTGTTTATATACATAGTAATATTGTTTCACATATTAATTTAATTCAATGAAAATTTTCTAATCTTCATGATTGCTAACGCGCCCTATATGCAATAATTTTTTAGGTATTGTAACAAGAGGGTATCATGAATGTAATTTTTTTATACCTTCTCTAAAGGCTAGGTGGCCTGACCACCTACGAAAGCCAGTGTATGACTGCTCCAAGGTATTCCTCCCGAAATAACACCCTTACAAAAGAGAAGCATATTCTTTTAATGGTAAACCAGAGAGAACCCATAAACCTACAATAATGACACTAGTTGAATGGCTTGGAGCATAGAGGAAAGAGAAGGAGAAGGAGTTTACAGAAATGTTCAATTCAAGTGAGGAGCCTATGTTGGATGATACATAATTCTTTTACACCTATGTTGAGAAATTTCCCATTGGGATGAAAAGGAAATATATCTTTTATGAGCTACCATATTAGGAGCACCTTAATATTTCCCACATACTAGAGGCCATGCATATATTTAAAATTTTTCCATCTTCTTTATGGAGGCACATATCATCAAAATAAAATGAAACATTGGTTGTTAGGAGAGATATTATTTATTTAAAAACAAAGAAACATTGGCCAAGGTAACAAACTATTGGCAAGGCTGGTCCCTCTTGGTCTTTGAAAGAAGCTAATGTCCCATGGATTTTAAGGAAAGATGATCTTTCTTTGGAAAATGAAGTTATAATGGGTGTGAGGGTGCCTTCTTTATATCAGTCTTCACTACGATGCTGCTTCACTTTGGAAGACCATTTGTTAGGGTTGGAATAGCATGACCATTTGAACCTTCTAAGAGTATGTATGTCAAAAACATGATTCTATTATTTGTTATTATTTTTATGTAATGGGATATTTTATAATTAACTTTTGTATGTGCTATTTACTTTGTAGTGTCGTTATCCTTTTCTCATGCATGGGTGTGTGAACTATAACTTCCCCCAAGTCCTACGATGTGCCATATCTAAATTATCCGAATTTGTATGTTGGATCACATCGGAGATTCATATGTCTAGCATTCCATAGTGGTGTGCAGAGATAGCTGAGATTATTTGTATGTTTGAGAAGGAACTTTCGACAAGTTTCATGGACTTGAAATTTAATCTTCTAATTCACTTAGTAGATGAGGTTGAATTAGTTGGGGTGGTTTCTTCTCATTTGATGTTCTTCTTAGAGAATTACATGAAGAAGTTGAGAGGTTTTGCTCAACAAAGGGAAAAACATGAGGGGTTTATGGCACAGGGGTACATATCATATGAATCTTTCTATTATGCCAGTGAGTACATCAAGAAGATCGACAACACACCGGGTATGATGATTTGGGATGACTAAAGGGATGAATAAAATAGAGAAGGGGATCTTCTCCAAATGAATGGAAAAAAGGCATACAATAAAGAGTAAGTGACTTATCATTTGTAAAATTTCTACACAGTAACTATTCACACTGAAATTCATATCAATGCATATTTTGATCTCATATGTACTATATATGTTTATCAAAAAATTCAGAAATTGAATCCATCGACAAATTCATTCTTTAAAATTTGGAAGAGACGCAACTATGGATCACATTGTATGAACAAATAAGGAGTAAATGGAAAAGTAACAGTAAAAAATTCAGATGGTTGAATGGTAGAAGTTTGCCTTATCCTCATCATTTAAAAGAAAATATGGCAATAACATGCCCTAACAGTTGGGTTTCTTATCAAGTCAGAGAGAAATGCAGTGCATTTTGTCATTACCTAAGTGTTGAAGAGGATGCACTAAACACAGGGATTAGGTGCAACAACTCAGTAATAATCTCTTTATGTACATTTTTAACTTCATAATGCACCTTTGAATTTTAGCATCTATATTTTATATTTTAATTATATTCATGTTATTAGACACATGAAAATGTGATTGTTTTCACTTTTTTATAGGTGCATTTGTTCCCATCTATGTGGGAATATGGACATCATTTTTCCATAGAGGATGTCGATGATGGACACATGAAACAAGACTATGGAGTGGAAGTCAAGTTTGACCAATATATTCATGATAGCCAACATGATAAAATCCTTATACATGGGATGTTATGTTATGTCAAAAAGATACAAGAGATCATTCAAGTGGACTTCTCTTCGTTCCAATGTGTTATTTTTAGGTGCAAGCGGTGGGACACCTTTGATCGGAATAATGTAAAGGAAGATTGTGATAGTGGGTTGATATCTATTAACTCTAGAAACATGTGGCATGAAGCTAGGGAGCCTTATGTTTCCCCCAAACACTACAACTAGGTGTTTTCTTACCCCGTTATGTTGGATAGGGATTGGTGGTTCATATTAAGACATTACCCTAGATTAAAACATATTTTTGAGAAAAATAGTGTTATCATGACGAGTGAGGAAGATAGTTAGGGCGATGACAATGGCGAGTGATATGTACTTGTGTTATTTCATCATTTATATTATTTTGGTATGTTTTGTTTTCTTTATTTCACTAATTATAGTGTTTTTTATTAGCCTTGTTCGAATTTTATATAATTGGGAAATTTCACAAATGTTTTTACACTTTTTTTTTCTAGTGAAAACATTTTTACACTTAAAACTAAGTATTTCCAATTATGTAATTTATAATTTAAAAATTAAAATTTTAACATGTTTGTTTAATGTGTTTAAATCTAATTTACATTAGACTTCTTGTATAGTATTTGGAAACAGATAAGGATGGAACAAAAGATTGTAATTCTAAGCATGATCTATCAATTTATAACTAGGTTTTATTAATATATCAATCTAAATATACTCATATTATCTCCTTTCTCAAATGACATTGTGAATAAAATAATAAATAACTCACAAAGTGATATAAAATGGAGAAGTAAAATCATATCTAATATATGTGTACTAAAATTCCTTTTACAACCATCATCAAAGTTTTTCAATATAGTAAAATAACCTCCCTTATTTCAACTAAGCAACATATATCCATAAATATAAATGCAGTTTAAAACATGGTGTACAATATCTATGATAATAAGCATTCAAGTTAACAATCCTTCTCAAATAGGAAAATTACAAGAGTATATCCAAAATTACAAAATAGGGAATTTGGAGGCAACATCAAAGATTTATTCTAGATTTAGACACTTATTGGTTTATTAATCAGTTCACATGTTTTTTTCTTTAGCTCTATACCTAAATCAATATAAATCATGTAGTAATAAATCTAATTTTTTTGTATTAATATGTAAGATTAAATTATTGACATGAGAGGTAAAGTCATGTTTACTATATTTAAATTCAAGTTCTTGCAATAGTATGTAAACTAAAAGGAGGTCTTATGCATGTATACAATGTTAATTACATCTTTCTATGGGCCATAGGAGAAACAAATGGTCTTACATGGATGCATGAGATCTTTCATTTTTTTCTTCATGGATAATGGAAGAGTTTTAAATTTTCCTTTAAATAGTAATTATAAATAAAAGTTGAATTCATAAATATTTTATGGCTAAGAATTAAATGATACATATTGTGATGGTGATTAAGAGACATTTCGTTGACTTTCTAATATACTTGGTGATGCATTTTTCTTCGCTATTTAGATTCTGTAAAATAAATATCTATTTTCGTGTATTTATAAGTAAATTATTTAAAGTAGACATGTCTTTATAATTATAAACATGATGTAATATTAGCTACGAGAAATGTGAAAACATGAATTTTAATCACTAGCTCATGATAAGTATGTGGAAAAATAATATTGCTTGACTTGTTCATTAAAAATGGTCAAATATATTATTTGTCAAAAAGTTAAATCTAATATAGCATGATTTTTTATTATTTAAATCATATTTATTATTAAAAAATGATAAATTTAAGCCAAAATAGTAAATAAAGAACCAAAATAGCACCGAAATGTTATATTTTCATTACTAGAAAAAGGTTCACTTGCCTCTTTAAGGGATAACTTTTAGCGGAGCAAATCCAAAACTAAAAGTAACTTCACATGCCTTATTTTACATTTCCTGATCCTCATCTTTAAAGAGAGAAATTTCTAATTTAAATTGGTAAGAGTTGCTATAATATTAAATTTAAATTGCTTGACTTGTTCATTAAAAATGGTCAAATATATTATTTGTCAAAAAGCTAAATCTAATATAGCATGATTTTTTATTATTTAAATCATATTTATTATTAAAAAATGATAAGTTTAAGCCAAAATAGTAAATAAAGAACCAAAATAGCACCGAAATGTTATATTTTCATTACTAGAAAAAGGTTCACTTGCCTCTTTAAGGGATAACTTTTAGTGGAGCAAATCCGAAACTAAAAGTAACTTCACATGCCTTATTTTACATTTCTTGATCCTCATCTTTAAAGAGAGAAATTTCTAATTTAAATTGGTAAGAGTTGCTATAATATTAAATTTAAATTGCTTGAAACTTTCACAACTTTAGTGATCGAATAAATTTTATTAAAATAGAATTTTTTAAGTTATATTAAATCAAAATTAATTATAAAAACATATGACTTAATCTTTTTAAATTTAACAATAGATTGAATTTTATAAACCAATATAGATCCATCTTAACATCAGATCTACCAAGAGCTGAGAGGTATCAAATCTCATAAATGAAAATCTCTTCTTAGAATGAAAAAATTCAAAAAATATGTACATGGGAAAAGATTTAATCTCTTTTAGTGCTTCATAAATTTGTGATTAAGATGGATCTATAATAGTTTTCTATCTCTATATATAGATTGACCATAGTGTAATTTGTCATTGTTTACATTGTATTTTTGAATAATTTATTATTATTATTAAATTTTATATTAAAAATTGAATGAGTTACATATTTTACTCTTGTTAAGAACTAACTAAATTATTTTACCTTTAATTATTTTTTTTCATGTGAGTATTGAAATATTTTACTAACTAGGTTAGAATGAATATGTATGAACTATATAAGAAATAGAGAAATATTTATGGTAATTGTAGAATTATAGTTTCCACCATATAAAACTTTGTAATTTATAAAAATATCTTTGTAGTTTTTTTAAAGTAAGTCATTTTACATATAATTTCATATATAAAATTTTGATAGAATTTCACCAATACATAATCTATAATAAATATCATTTCGTAGTAATAAACACCATGATGATAACCATCTAACAAACATAAGGATCATCTAAAATACACATTCAAATTCACTAACATCATCTAATTATACACACCTCTAGCACATATAAATGTCATAGGTAGCACACTAATCTAATAATGTAATAGGTCATCATCATCATGATCACATCTAACAAAACACAAGAATTGCAATTTAAAATCATTACTACACACATCCTCAACTACACATCTCATGTCAAATGACTACTATCACATATGCATCTATCCGCAAGAACATTAAATGAACATATCTAACATGACCTAAAAATATACACATCAACAACAACATATAAATTAAGTACATACACATGAACAAAAAAATGCACCTTATGTATATATATCTATCTATATATATATATATATATATATATATATATATATATATTATATATATATATATATATAATATTATATATATTATATATATATATATATATATATACAAAACAGTCAAATAATTGTTATAAAAATATATGATAAAATAGAGATAGTATTGGTAGCCATGGTCTGTAGCAAAAGATGATGGATGATCAAGTACTGCCTCATTAGTCAAACTATATTGAGGTGGAGGAGAAGGTGGTCGGTTTGCTATTTTAGGAGAAACATGAAGCACCATCGCTAGTAATTGGTGATCATGACATGAACGATGGGGAGGTGGAGTACTGTCAGACAGATCACTGACACCCTAACCATGATTTGATGGGGTAGTACTACTAGAAGCATCATCACCACCTTCATCATGATGATCAAATGGGATAACACTAGGTGAAGACTCATGTGACGTGTATGCTGCATGTCCATCCCTCATCATTACCATTATCTTGGTAGCTCCCATCATATCATGCAAAAATTCCCTCAACATATCTAGGAGCCTAGGATCTGCCCCGATGTATCAAGTCATCATAGGGTGGACTCCCTCTTCAACCAAAAGTCTATAGAGTCAGTAGCAGTACTCCATCTTGAATCTGACACTAGCCCTACATGCTTACAAGCTCGTGCCCCTCTGCATCATAGGATGTGCCTCACCCTCTAAGGCCTTGCCCATTTATGCATCTCCCTCCAATGGGGGAGGAGGCATGTCCCTAATGAAACTACCGTTGTCTACAAAATATATAGTATATAACAATAATTAGAGAATTTCATTAAACAATTAATAAAACAAGTTAAATAACATGCTAGGAAAAAAATTATTCTAATTAATTAAGACAATTAAATGAAACTAATTTAATTTAAAGAAAACACTAATAATATGTCTATCATCTGCAGGCTCATCCGATGTGTAGAGGATGTTGGGACACTCTCTCCAATCCATCCTCGTGTACACACATGACATCAAGACAAACATGTGGTCATCGTCGCTAGTCAATAGCCCTATTACCCAAGCAGAAATCCTGGCTGGATAATTTGGCAGGCCCCTCTTTGGCATCATGTCGCCCCATATGTGCCTTTGCAACTCAACCATTGGCCTAGGAGGGATATGGTCAAAAGTAGGCCTCATATTTGGAAAACTATGAAAAAATAAACAAAAAATCTCTAAAGCGAAAGGGAAGTTCTCCCTCCCATGTATCATAGCATGATATATATCTAAAGCCCTAGAAAACTACCAACAAAAAATGACAGACCTTTATGAGATATCATGAGCTTTTCATCAAATACAGCATAAAAAAGAAGAGGGAAACTAATGTGATGCCCATTAATAGTATAATATACAATGGTACTCACTAATAAGTGAGAATCACCTAACCTCCTGTGCACCAAAAGGAGCAATCTGTAGCTTTCCACTAGACACCTACAAATATGCTCCACACACTAGATGATCCCCAACATATCCTTGACAATAGACAAGATGAATCTCTATTTCAACACCATCGGAGGCATCACGGAACTAGGGAAAATCCTTCCCTCTCCTAGATAGCCTAGTGATAAAATATATGTCCTTCTCAAAGGGCCTATATGATGTGTTACGACCGACATGGAAAGACTATTGGTGGACATCCCACCAAGGGATTAGATATGCCAACAAGCCAGAGTGCACCTTCAGGGATATAACCTCCTCATAGTACTTAAGGAGGCCAACATTCCTCAAGAGCGCTCGGGTGGCTAGAGTAATATGGCAAGGTTATAAATCTCTCTCCCTCTCTCGTGCCTCCCATGGTTGGACCATATTGTATTAGTTCACATTTTCTCCTGCTCCTTCTCCTATTGTTTCTCCCTCTCTTAATGTCTCTACTACATTATTGACATATAAAATAAATCATCCTCATACATAAAACATATTTTTTTATTAAATGAAAAATATATTTACAAATATGGAAATATAACTTTCAATTTAAAAAAAAATCATGCCTGGTACCCTAAAAAGACAGAAATGCACCAGAACCGGTGTGCCACCAGAAAGGGAAGGAACTTGACACAATACGTACATCTAGATGATGCATCACTTTTGTTTCGCATACATACAAACACATTGGTTATTTTTATTTTCAACGTGGTGCATTCAGACAACATTGCACACTAGTGCGTACGTATAAATTCTTCACACTGAAATGGGACGTTTAGGTTATCGAACACACTGAGCTATATTTTTTTAATACTAGGCATGTAGTGCATTTGGTAAACATAAATGCACTAGGAGTAACTTTTACGATATGCATCGATGTTAAAATGATAGCTTTTCCTGGTGCATTTTAATTTACCAAATGCACCAATAACACTGAGGTGCATTAAATTAACACATTGTATTGTAGTGTGCCCTCTAGATTTATAGCATGCAACAGTATCAGTGCGAGCCAAACCTGTCAAATGCACCATGTATGAAAAAAAAATAAAAAATAATGGATTTTTGGACCTAATTTTCAATTCTAATATGCTAGAAAACTAAATTAGAGAGAAACATAAACATTACCTACATACAAACGCATTGGTTATTTTTATTTTCAATGTGGTGCATCGAGAAAATATTGCACATTGGTCGATACGTATCAAATTTTTGCACTGAAAAGGGACGTTCAGGATATCAAACACACCAAGCTATATTTTTATAATACTATGTGTGTAGTGTGTTTGGTAAATATAAATGCACCGAGAGTAACTTTTAGCATACACACCAGTGTAAAATTCATAGCTTTTCACGGTGCATTTTAATTTACCAAATGTACCCAAAACACTACGGTGTGTTAAGGTAATGCAAAGATTGTGGCGCACCCTGTAAATTTATAGGATGCACCATTGACAATGCAAGTCGAACCTGTTGAATGCTCTACGCATGAAAACAAAATTAAAAAAATAATGAAATTTTGGACCTATTTTGGAGTTCTAATATGCTAGAAAATTAAATTAGAGAGAAACATAGACATTGTCTAAGAATTTTCTCATTGGGGAGCCATAGTTAACATGTAAATGAAAAAAACAAAATTCACCACCATTTCAGAAAATCCAAAATTCATGCATTGAGCATGGGACATAAGGATGGTGAGCAAGAGAAGCACCAATGACAAGGTGGTTGAGTGAGGCTAGATTAGCACCAGTGCTTGAGAGTTATATAACACTACGAATGGTATAAATGAAATTTAGGATCGATATTTTTTTTATTTAACCCTATTCTGATGCATTCTTGTAACAACATCAATACGTTGTATTTCCAAGTGCACCACTTTAATATATATATATATATAATATATATATATATATATATATATATATATATATATATATATATATTATATATATATATATATATATATAATATATATATATATAATATAATATATCAGTTCTCTTGGTATGTATGCACTGAGGCATTAGAATATATGACTAGCACTAGTGCATCGTGGAAATATATCACCGAAATCGTGAAAATAATTTTTCGACCAGAATTTTCTAAATTTAACCTTTGTCTGGTGCTATTGAGTTGTATACGCAATGGTGCCTTCATAGTTATGCACTGGGGTATTTGAGTACATGAACAACATCAATGCCTCATGGGAATATAGCAACTGAATTGGTGAAAAGAATTTTACGACTGGCATTTTTTAAATTTAGCCTTGGTATGATGCTATTGAGTAGCTTAAGCATTGGTGCATCATATATAGGTGGTACATAATTATTATTATTAGTATAAAAAATAATGCTTCGATGGTGCACCACTCTCTATTAAGCACGTAGGATTTTAGTTCAATTAACGACACCAATGCTTATAATATAATAAGTGCACAACTATTTTTAAGTAAAAACCCCACAATGATGTGCTATATTACCTATGTGTTAGGACCTTAGTGTATTGGTTTAGCATAGAGTTATTGTTAGAGTATAGCACAGAACTGGAAAAAATGAATTTTATAACCGACATTTTTTTAAACTTAACCCTTTTCTAGTGCTATTGAGTAGTATACACACCTATGCACTTTCTTTACTTAGTACACCTTTATTTTTTATTTTTATAAAAAATAAATTTGTCACAGTGAAACATATTCTATTAGCCACCAGTGAGTATATGTATAGTAATAAACCGATGTGTTAGTGTATTAGAGAGACACCGTTAAAAAGCATCTGCTAAAATATTCACCCACTCAATTCCGATAGTGACCTCCACTACAAAACTATTTTTGGGTTATTTTATAGGGGCTTTTGTAAAAACCTCTACTAGGGGTATTTTACTTGTAGTGATACCTATTTCAAGAAGATCATGGGCACTATTTATGACATATACACAATGGATATTACCCTTTATTCATTGGTCTTTGCATCCAACATCATGTGAGAGAGATGAGCACATCCTTTAGCTTATATTTTGGATTATTTTCAACTTTATTCAATCCTCTATGATGTGGAATGAGTATTTGAAGTTTATCAAACCCTTTTTCTCAACAAAAATGATGAAGATAAGGGGAAACATGTTTGTTACACTTCTTGGTAGTTTAGACTTAATTATATGTTTTTTTTCCTATTCCTAAAATGGAATTAGCTACTCCTTTACATATTGTAAGCAGGATATATCAATATTAGCTAGATAGAGGATATATAATATAGGAGTCAATATACACAACTATAAAAAAATTGAAATATTCATTAATAAAAAGAGTGGTTGTGGTAGAAATTTGCGGAAGTTTTACAATGTATTAATTTAGTTCTTTTTGCAGCTGGCACTAAGGAGAAAGTGCCCACTCGAAACTTACTATACTATTAGTATTTTCCTTGAATTAGTGTATTTATGTCTAGCTTATATGAATCTCTATCTTCTATCTTCTTATTTTTCTTTAGCACATAATTAACCTTTTCCATATTATCTTTTTAAAACAACATTATAATTTAACATTTTGATCAAGCATAATAACATTAGTGTTATAGAAATCATTTATTTCAACCATAGTTACAAAGAGAAGAATATTATTTGGAATCATGCCTATATATTGATTATGAATATTTATAAACTATTTTTAGAATTAAGACACCAATTTTCATTCTTATGCTATTGTATTTGATGCCTCAATCATAGAATAAAATTTAGTTATTAAGTTATTTTCATTGCTTCTTTTGAATATTTTCGTTAGGTTAACTTACATGACAATGAGACCCTAAATATAGTCAATAAAATTCTCATGTCGTACACAAATGGTTCATAATTCCTCACTAGTATATAAGATTTCTTAGTCAAGATATAAATAATTGCACCTGTTCTCTTGGTTTGGCTGCATATCCATATAAGAACACTCACATTTTTGGCACCATTTATAGGGAGGCACTAAATAATATAAGATATTTATTTTATGCTAATAGAGGATACATATCATCTAGAAAATGGTTGTATCTTAGGAAAAATTTCCACTTTCGTTTTGACTAAAATCCTTCCTAGGTGATGCATTAGGTCATAGTAGGATGCATGAGAAAACCTAACAATAGGATCCATTAGGTATGCAGTGCATCAAGATCCACCCATAACATTAACACCCTAGAAGGAGGATTAAGAAAAGATGGTAAAACTAAAGTTGTCTCAAGGATTCCATTTAGATATTTGGTTGAGGTCGCATTCAATATGCTAAGTAGTCCTCGGGAGAAAGAATTTAGATTTTATGATCTTATAGGTTATCCACCCTAAAAAAATGTTAATTTTCAAGATTAAAGCTAGCAAGATAATATTGTATAAGAGCCTAATCTCTCTACTAGTTCTAATGAATCTATATTCATAGGAAGAAAATAGATTCCCATTGTGATTTGTGAAGGTGAGGGATCCAATCTCATTTCAATTCCTTATATAAGAATCTATTCAGGTTGTGAAAATGAAAGATATTCCATCCTCTTACATAAAAACTTTTGTGGACTACCTAGTGAATACCATATATATTCCATTTTGAATTTGATGTCCTTTAAATGAGCTATTACTACTCTTCTAGGGCATAAAAACTAAGGATATTACCAACGAGCTTAAAAAAAAGTAGCACTCTGCTAGATCACGGGGATAGGGGAAATACCATTAAGACATGGGAGGGGATGAGGTAAAAATTATTAACTAAATATCAACATTAGTTCAATGTAATCAATCTTGAGGAAGAAATTTTGAAACTGAATCAGAGGGATTATGAAAACCTAGTGAACTTGCTATCTGTCTCCTTGTAATACTTTATTTTTACTGAATATTGACTCCTTTCCCCTTAATTTCTTTCAAAATATCCTAAATGCAGAAAACAAACATAGTGAGAATATTTTGCATTTAACTTTTTCAATGTAATATATCTCCAAAATACTTAACACTTGGTCGTATTTATGATTTGCAAAATGTTGAACCTCATCCACTCACCAATTATTCACATTCTCCCTTCTCGTAACCGATCAACGATTTGTCATTTCTTGTACTTTTTGAAATGCAAAAAAATCACCATCAAATCTTCTTCTTGCACCTCTACATTCCCATATTCCACAACATTCATATTGCACTCTCCATCCTTCAAATTCTACCTTTCATATTTAGTCTCTTTTTCATCTGTGATGTGATTTATAGCATTATTTTTAAAAAGAAATAAAGTCTTACTGTGATTTATAGCATTATTTTTAAAAATAAATAAAGTCTTACTGCCAACATAACTTTCTCACAAATGGGAAGATAGGATCATTAAAAGCCACAATATGTGTACTCATATTTCACATGAAGGCAACAATTGGTATTATTAACTCCATTTTTTGAGATGTGCTATTACTAAAAATTAAAGCCACTTAAGGAACACTTAAATATTTCTAAAATCCTTACAAAAGGAGATTATAGTAAAGTCAACAGCAGGTGTTACTGAAATCACTAACCACAAATGAAAAGTCGAACAAAAAAGCAATTTTAAGGAGATACTATTAACACTTTCAGATATGATAGCCTTGGGTTTCAATGATTAGTTACTTGAAAATTTTACTCAAAATTTGCACAGAATTAAAAAGGATTCTAACAATATTTGGACTGATAAAATTGCTAAAGTTCATTGCACGCCCAAATTTTTCCATTTAACAAAGTTACCAATTAAAAAAGATCTATTACCTCAAAATGAAAACTATACCTGAAAAAACCTGAAAAAAGCATGAAGAAACAAACCAAAAATGAAAAGTGTTGATGGTACATCAAAACCTTTCTTTAGGTAAATTTTCGACATTTTTTAAAAATGGATGTGAAAACCAATTTTTTTGTGCAAAAACCTCCCTGAAAATAAAAAGTGTTCATGCTGGAATAACATCTTTTCTTTCCGGAGTAAATTTTTTACCCTTTTTAATAATGATGTTAAATATAAAATATTATGACTTTGAAAAACATTAAAATTTCAACAATTTTCAAGCATGAGATTAGAGAAAAAATATCACGTCTCTAAAATGCCTTAATTTTCCAATGATTTTTAGGCACGACGTTAAAAGGTTAAATATCTTGTCTCTACAAAGCCTTAAAATTCCAACAATTTTAGCCATGTTGTCAAAGAAAAAAATACTTATTTTTGTATTCAACCATAACATTAAAGATAAAGTATTATGACTCAGAAAAACCTTAAAATGGTGACAATTTTTCAACCATGGAATTAAAACTAAAATCATGACTAGAAAAAACCTTAAGTTTTCAACATATTTCAACCATGGTATTATGGAAATTTTTTATGACTAAAATTCTTTAAAATTGAACACAAGAATGAAAGAGTCATTATACCAAAAGTAATTTCTTTTTTAAAATGCTAAAAGTATAGCGATTATAAAATCTTAGTCTAAGACAACATGACACATTACAAGAAAAAATAAAATTAACCATCAAATTGACACGCAGTGTAGGAAAACTCGACCCTCTGTAATGAAGACTTAAACACCAACCATTAAATCAACCGATTGTGGGGGCGAACTCGATCCATTATAGCGGAAACTTTAAAATCAACTATTAAACTGACACATAATGAGATCGGGTTGATATTCAAATATCAACACAATCCTGTAGATATATATATATATATATATATATATATATATATATATATATATAAAAACAAAAGGAAACCAAAAACTAAAATATTGAAAAGAATAAAAACTTAAACAAAATAAAAGAAATAAAAAACACAAAAAATTGAAAAGAAAATAAGAACAAGTGTGTGTGTATATATATATACTCACTGAAAAACAAGAAAATGTTTCCACAAGAACATAATTTAAGGAAAAAAAAAAATAATTAACAAATAAATAATACCTAAATGGATAATTAAAAAATAACAATCAAAATAAATAAATAAATAATACACTAAAATAAGCAACATTAAAATAAAAATAAAAAGTATTAAAAAACAATTTAAATCACACATTAAAAAAATTATTTTAAATAATTTAAAAACAATAATTAAAATAAACTTAAAAATACAAAAACATACAAAAAAGAATTAAATTATAAAAATGGTAAAAAGTTGAAGCCCCTAGGGCCCTAGGTCAGGCAAGGTTGATTCCAGGAATTGACCTAGCCTGCCCAAGGCTCACAAGTACTCGGGCCTTGGTGGGGGTAGCTATGTGAGTAGCTCCTCCCCGCCCAGGCCCTAGGCCCTATGGGACTTGGGTGGGCAAGGTAAATTAATGTTGATTCCCAAAATTGCCCTTGCCTGACCACGGCCTATGAGGCTTCCATTTTTAAACTTTCTTTTTAATTTTTAAATTTTTTAATGTTTTATTCTTTTAAATTTTATTTTAATCTTAAATTTAATGTTTTTTAATTGTTTTTCAATGTTTTTTTAATTATTCTAATGTGTTTCTTTTAAATGTTTTTTATTTTTTTTTTTTAATGTTTTTTTTTTTTCAATTTTTAATGTTTAAAAAAAATTATTTAATGTTTTTTAAGTTTCTTTTCTATGTTTTTTATTTTCAAGTTTATTTTTTATTTTTTAATGGTTTATTTTTTTTATGTTTCTAATTTATTTTTTTATGGATTTCATTTTTTTTATTTATTTTTTAAATGTATGTTTTGTTTTGTTTTTTTTTACATTGTTTTTGTAATTTTTTACTTCAAATTTTATTTGAATCTTGTTTTGGAAAAGAAAACTTCGAATGTAATCACTTGGATGTAAAAAAAAAAAAAAAAAAAAAAAATCATTAAATTTATTATTTTTTCAATTTTTTTTAATTGATTTTTTGTCATAAAAATGTTTTATTTACCATGTCACTTTTAATGAAATGGCTTTTAAATGCATATTTTTTTTAATTATATCTATATGAAAAAGTGTAATTTTTGTCAACTATTTAAAATTAATATTTTTTAGTGACAATTATTTTATGCGTATTTAAGTATTAATTAACGATATATAAATATATAAAAAAAGCTTGACCTTAGAATATTAATATTATTATTCTCTTCAACTTTGCAAAAATAAATAAAAATTTCATTATAAAAACACATTGCAAAGAAAAACAAAAAGCACATGTTTGGAAAACCCTTAAAACTCGTCAAATATCCCAAAAGGGTTCCTATAACATATTTTGGATAAGTAAAAAAGAATCAAACAAAATAAATAATATTAAAATAAATAAATAATACATTAAATTAAAATAAATAACATTACAATAAAAATAAAAAGATTATTAAATAATTAAAAAAACAATTTAAAATTTTTAAAAATAAGAAAACATTAAAACATTTTTTAAGAAAAAAGATACTAAATAAATTGAAAAAAAATTAAAATAAAAATGAAAGAGATTAAAAAATAATTAAAAAAACACATTAAAATCAATCAAACAAAACATTAAAAAAGTAAAATAAAAAATGAAAAGGAAAAAGCATATAAAAAGAATTATAAAAAATATAAAAAACCGAAGCCCCTCTGGCACTTAGTGAGGTAAGGTTGATTCTGAGAATTAGTCTTGCCCACCCAAGGCTAGCAAAGACTCAAGCTTGGGCAAGGTAGTTGTGCAAGCAACTCCCTCCCGCTGAGACCTGAGGCCCCATGGACCCTTGGCGGGCATGGTTGATTAAGGTCGATTCACAGAATTAACCTTTCCCACCCAGGGCCTATGGGGCCTCGAATTTTATTTATTTTTAAATGTTTTATCTTTTATTTATTTATTTATTTACTTTTAATTATTTACTTTTAATCTTCTCTTAGTGTTTTTGTTTTAATTGTCTTTTTTTTAATTTTTTTTTAAATTGTTTCGAATGCATTTTTTTTTTAATGTTTATTTTAAAAAAAAATTAATGATTTTGTTTTTTGAGTATTAATGTTTTTTATTCTAATTTTTTTCAATGTTTTTTTATTTAATTGTATTTTCTAATTTTTATTTTAACGATTTTTCTTTTTTTAATTATATGCTTTAGTTTTAACATTTTTCTATTATTTTTAGTTAAAATTTTATTTTTTTTTTGGAAAAGAAACTTTAATGCCATTCATTAGATATTAAAGTTTAAAAATTCATATCATAAAATTTGCTATTTTCCCGATTTTTTCTATTCAATTTTTCATAAAAATATTTTATTTAACATGTCAGTTTTAGTGAAAAGGTTTTGAAATATGTATTTTTTTAATTATATCTTTAGGCAAGATGTGTAGTTTTTTGTCATATTTAAAATTACTATTTTTTAATGACAATTATTTTATGTGTATTAAAATATTAATTAACGTATATAAATATATAAATAATCCTAACCTCAAAATGTTATTAATATTATTTTTTTAAACTTTGAAATTTTTTTTATAAAAAACATTGCAAAAAAAGCTAATCTTGTGAAAACCCTTAACAAATGTCAAATATCCCAAAAGGTTTTTAGGATGTTCCATAAAAAATAATGAAAGTGCAAGTGTGTAGAAGTAAACCATATCTAATAGTGTTAGAGATGTAGGATAGGAAAACGATCTTCAAAGGTCAATTTAAAAGTCATACATTTCTTGGTTAATTTAAAAAGAAAAAGAAACAATACAAAGAAGTGATTTCAAGAGGCATAGAAGGAAAAAATACATCATTAAGTAGTTCAAAATAATGAAGAAACTATGACACTTGATTGGGTAAGGATGCGGTTAATTAAGAGTAAATGTGTAGCCAAAGAATGAGCCCATGAGCCCATGATGGACAAGTTACTTTCAAAGAAGAGTCACTCGCTATGCATCATATAAGATAAAACAAGGAATCGAATAAATTGTGATTCGAGAAAGTCAAGGTAAAAGATAAGAAGGTTACCATTCAATGGAATTTAGAGATGAACATTGAAGACATGGATACCTGAACGGATTTAGATATTTAGGAAGCTACTGGGAATGCATTGGATTAATAAATAACAAATTTGGAAAAATAAAAAATTAAGTTAAAAAGGAGAATAGTTGAATTGGAGACATCTTTTGTAAACCATTCTCCACTCTCAAACCAAATAAACTCCTTGAAGACTAATTAAATAAGCTCAAAATTAAAAGGAGCTTCAAGTATATTGAATGGAATAAGAAATTATGTTGACGATAAAATCAACAAAGTGCTCAACATAATTTTGACGCATGGGATATAACCACAATTTCAATCATCATGGGATCTAGAATATTTGCAAAAGTATCTAGAAGCTAATAAATAATCTTATCCTTATATTGTAAATAAATGTTCTTTTAAAGTTTCATGAGTGAATGAGAAAAAGAGAATAAAACAACAACTCCCATTGAATCTTAGACTCATAAATTTCAAGGTATGCTAGCCGGAAAGGATTAATGGATTATGTGAGTGAAGGATTCTCAAGGCACGACTTTTAAATCAACTTTTTCCAGCATAGTAACTAAAAATATCTCATTGAAATTTTGATGTATCTTTCCCAATCATTTATCATACGACCTTTTATTTGAGAGTCTTGTTGAATGTTAAAGGTCAATTTATAATTGTGTTTCCTTCTTTCTTCCAAGTCTTGTTCACTATCATCTTTATTCAATCCATGGAAGCCTCATCCCAGTCAATTTGGATGAACACATTTATTTTATAAAGTATTTATAAACGCATTTTATGGAAATTTATTATTTGAGAATATTAAAGGCTTCAGATAGAACCCTTATGAGCTCCAAGCTAATTTGATCTATGACTTTGAGTTTAATGCATATCATTGCAAGTATGTGTTTACATTTCAAATTTATGAATTAATTGAATTATCATGTGAAGGTATTCGCAAAGTGTTCCATTTCATTTCATCCACCCCAGTGGTGTCTTATGATTTACTTCTATTGTGCTAGAAATGATGTCATCCAAATATTGTCCTTCACTTACTTTAAGATATGTACTATACATATTCAATTTTTAATAATTCATTTACTAAATTTTAAAAAGAAGTGCCTAGTTTTATCTTAGGAATTTTTTTATTATTGAAGAAAATATAAGTACCACCTCTAAAAATGAAGGTGGTATTTATACTTTAATTTTATTTCGAATATTTTGAACCGACTTAGACGTTAAGAGAAGTATGTTGAGATATTTCAACATAATCTACATAGGTTAAAGAAAATTAAATTAGAACCTCAAACAATTAGAATTATGTTTCCTAGAGGGAACAGGAATAATTGCATCTATGTGCTTAATCTTATGGGAGTTGGATATATTTTATAATTGAAATATGAGAGAATTTTTTATTTTTATAAATAATACCCACAAGATGGCTCAAAATTGGGGAAGGGATTTTGGGATGTAGTCTCCAAGGTCACCAAGGCATCTAATAGAAGTGGATTTATGAGAGATGAGATAAGAATTTTTTTGGACAACTTTAATATTGACATTCTGAGTTAACTTACCTCCTATTTAGATACCCTGTAGGCTAAGTCTAAGAAAGAAAGAGGAGGCAGAACTAGCATTAGCCATCTTCTTCTCTAAATACATGGGAATTCCCTCTTAATAACATTGAGGTATGTGTTATCTATGAGAAAAATCATGCTATGATAGACTATGCTTCCTTGCTAGAACTTAATGTAGTCTATCAAGGGTCTAATGAAGAAATTCATAATATTTACTTTATATCCTATAAAATAGAAAAGTCACCTCATCCATTAGGCGTAACTTAAGAACCATCGCGATATTTCATTCCATATCCATATACACCCTAGGGTCGGTACCATCTTGTGTCTTGGAAGAAATGGACACCTTAAGTTTAGAAACAACCTTAGCAACACGGTTCGATAGGACAACCATCTTATGGAAATCCACTTCAATAATGTACATCTTACCTACACCCTCAAACCCTACATCAAGAACAATTAGCATCTAGTTAATGACCCAAAATATCACCAAAAAATGTTGCCCAACCGATGCCTAAACTTAAAAATAAAGTAACTTAGCCCACCTGCAATGTTGAGTTATCCCATTTTCTAACTTAATTTTCTTGTTTTGTGGATTGCAGTGGTATTTGATTATGCTCAGGGAAAATAGTCAATAGTGATACAACACTAATCATAAAGGAAGAAGACGATAAGAAATAAAGAGTATTAGCTGGTCAAAAAAGGTTATTCCATATATTTTCAAACATATACCTCAAAAAATAATATTATCACAATCCCTCTAAACCCATTTCAACTCCACATTATCTAGAAAGATTGACTATATATAAGCTTTTGCTATAACCTAAATTTAATCTATTAGGAGAATTACAAAATATATTTGTAAAAGATCCATTTTTCCAAGCGATTAAGGATGTTAGAACATATTCGAAGGCATTACAGGAAATATTCTTAACCAAACCTACGAGAAGGAAAGACCATGCGATTATTCATGTTATTGGAAGCTAGCAGATTTGAGATAAGGGAACACTTTTATGACTAAATATGTAGATCCAAAGAGTCTTATTATTAGAGTAAATATCGATAATTTTCTAATCCATCACACAAGTTCAACCAATGATGGAACTAACATAGATCTAAACACATAGTTGTGCAACAATTACGATATTCTCTATGCTCTTGTGGAACTAGAGGGGTATCATACTCAATCTTGCTTTTCCTATAAACAATGCTCACATAATTCAAAATCTAGAAAGAAATTAGACATACCTTATATCATACCATTATGATGTAGTATACAAATCCATTCTCTCTAACATGTTCAAGTATTTTATTCCACAACATTGTTTTTCCTCCAAAAACTATGGGAGTTTTTCCTTTTTCATATCCACTATGAAGAAAAATTGAAGTGTTACACCCATAAATATTAGTGATTTGTAGAATCATGTATAAAGCTCCAATTTAAACTCCCATGAGAAATACCATTGCTCCTTGAATCATCCTACAAGTATATTTTTCAAACACTAGTTTTACACCTGCATCACTCATCTTACTTACAGAAACCACATTTTTGGCCAATGTTAGGAAGTGTAGACCACCAGAGAGTGTTCTAATCCTTACACCCATGAACTTTAAATTGAAATTTTCTTCATCTTATAATTTGGGTTGTCGATTTATATCCTTGGAAACTTCTCCACCATTATATATTTCATTCTCACAAAACCACTCCCTACTAGGATTCACATGAAAAGATACCCCTGAGTTAACCATCAACAGCTCATGATCTACACATTTCCTCGAAGAAGCCAAGTACACATGCTCTCTTCATCTGAGAATGTTTTTTTCTTTTATATAAGGAGTGTTATTAGATCCCTTCTCTTTCTCTACAATTATGGATCTACAACCTTTATTATAATTCCCTTGTTTTCCACATCTCCAACATACCTTCACAAATTTTCCTAGAGATTTATATCTTCCTTTATATTTAGATCTCTCACCTAAGAAATTATTTTTATTTCTATTTTGGGAGCATCCTTTAATAGATAAGGCATTTTTATTTGAATTTCCATGTTTTTATGTCTTAATTCCTTTGATAGCAAGGATGAAACTACATCATTGAAACTTAAAGTAGTTATTAGAGGAATTTTGAGGTGTAAAATGGGCATCCTAAGAAAAATGTACAACCAAAATAAAATTTATAAGAACCAATAGGATTCAATATGATGATTTCAACCACGGGGGATGATTCACCATTTTTGGAGTAAAAGAGTAAAAAGATTAAAAAATAATAAAATAATAAAACTACTTTTCAAATTCGTATTTTCAATTTATCTCCCTAATGTCTTACTAAAATTTCAAGTGAAAGTACTTTTTGGATGCAATATTTAATTCCTCATCCAAAGAGTACCCATGTTGCATACTTTCGATGGACTGTGCTACATGAAAAATGAGAAATACATGAAACACTGTGATCGAAATCACGTTTTTCATGTATTTTTCATTTTTCATGTATAAGGGTCCATTGAAAGTATGAAACATGAGTATTCCTTGGATTAGGAATCAAATTTTGCATCCAACGAGTGTTCCCATTCGAAATTTGAGTAGACCCATAGGAAAATAAGTTGAAAATCGAGCTGAAACAATAGGTTTTTATCTTTTTTCCCTCTAAATTTTGATGATGTAATCTAATCTTATTTTATTATTTTATAGTTTCCGTAGGAGGCCAATTTTATACCTCAAAAGTCCCCTAATTTTCATTACTATGTATGGTAACAACCAAACAATCCCATGAGTCTAAAAAAGAAAAAAGAAAAAACTGATACAATTATCTTCATTTGAAATTTTAATATTGATAGATAATAGTTCACTTACCATAGTATTGAAGGCATGGATATGTTCTATCACTAATTTTTTGTCTTTCATCCTTAGGTTATATATATTTTTCAGTAACAACAATTTTTTCACTAGGGACTTATACATATACAATGTCTCTAACTTGTTCCAGATACATTTGTTGTAGCTTCTCCTAAAACATTAATTGAATTGGAGAGATATAAATATATTTTTATCTTTCCAACTTGGTCTATTCTTCTATCCACATCCCTACCAGTGCAGTTCCCGAATCCCATTGATCCACTAATTTTTGTCCACCAATAGCTCTTCCATTTTTAGCTTCCACAAATCAAAACTTCATCCATTAAATTGATCGATCTCTTTCTTTGAACTCCTTCTACTTTCCTTTCAACACAAGAATAAGTTCCATAGTCTCCCACTATAAAAAGGACTACCAGAAGCCGAAGCAAAGCCCCTTAGCTACCAAAGCATCCCCTTGAAGCCAAAAATGATTTGATATTGAATGTATATTTTAACATTGTACAATTAATTGTTTCAAAGATATTCTTAATGAAAAATAAGAGATGCAATGGAAAACACACATACTAACACAAATATTTTCCATGGAAACCCAAAGTAGGACAACCAGAAAGATTCTTAATAATATTCATATTTATGATATTACAATGCAATAGATATTTCTTGCGACATCTATAAGCCACCAATCCATTTTCTCTAGATTATAATACAACTTTAGTTTCTTAACCAAAGCTACAATACCATGGGCTAAACCACTATGTGCCACAAAATCACTAAAAGCGAGAGTTACGTGTAGAAAATTGTCAAAATAAGATGCAACCCCCACCGTGCCCCCCACAAAAAAACATTTTGAGTTTGCTACGCCCAACACAATGTATAACACAATCAGGTACACATTCAAATAATATAATGCATACCAAAAAAAGGTGATGTCACTTTCCTCTCTAATCTGTACTATGGAAATATGTAAATATAGAGGAAGAGATAGTCTCTATGGAGTTACATGAAACTTGTAACCTATCAGGATAGTATGAAACCTTAAATCCATATGTTTTGTTCTCTAACTTCTCCCTCCTAGATTCTCTACTAAACTATGGAACAAAATGTAATAACGTCGAATGGAACCCCTACACCTACTAGCAACCCAATCTTCAACATAATATGATACCTAACTAGGGATAACATATGACTCCATAAATCCTCAACTAGATTTATAGTTTTCGCCCTTTTAGAGTCTCCTTTAAAGACCACACATGGCTAGCACCATTTGCATGAGTAATGGGGGCCAACATGACATCTTTTCATACGATGATGGTCAACATGGTAGGAATAAAATTTTCATCTAAATTTTGATTGATGTGATATTTTCATTGTTGGAAACGACTTGTTGATGCGGACTTTTGGACCTTTGTAAACAAAGGGGATGTGGCTCGGACTGAGGCTCTTTAGATAGCACAAGTCATTAAAGTAGCCACTTCTTATGTGTTTAAAGGCTTTGTTAGCCTTCTCTTCTCTTCCTATTACGAAGAAAAGAACATAAGGAAACCCAAAGTTATCTAATTATTATATGTACATGAATCCTAAACTATGTTCATATTAGTATGTCCAATCTATAGTTTAACTAATGTAATATAATACAATATGAGAGTTAACAAAGAGTTGTTTAGAATACAATGAATAATCATACAAATATTACAAGAAGGATAATACAATATGAAATACAACCAAAACCTTGTGTAACTCGTGAAAATAATGAAGAACAAATTATATTCTGCTTCATTGTATATCACTGATGCAAATTGTAAAACTAATTTTTAAATTATATATGCAATTATTAAATTAAAATCATTGATAAATATTTAATGTGATATATATATATATAATATGGACAAAAAATCAAAGTAGTTATATCGTATGTTCTTTTTAAGGAAACACAAAAACAATTTATACTTTTGTTAAAAGAATAAATATAAATGAAAATATCTAAAACTATCTAATATAATTCTAATATTATTATCGACTGAGGCAATAAAACTAAATCACCATAACAATTCCAGTAATGCAAATAATCACTCATCACTTTAATCCCAAAGTAGTTCAATAAACAAATAATGAAATACTATGATTACCCAAAAACTATTAAAACACATGTGCTAATTCAAATCATATGAAAGAAACATTCTCAAATAGTCCAAATTGACAAGAATAGTTCACAAAAACTTAGACTCAAGAAATGTTCAGATAAATATTATCCTCAAGATACAGGTCATTAAAGGATAAACATGATGGAATGTGTATCTATTGAAATAAATAACACAGTAAAGGTAAAAATGGAATGAAGACACTATTTATTCACAGATTTAAGTCATATAAACAACAAAGTTATTTATTCAAAATATTTCCAAAGAAAAGTTATAGAAAATTTAGAAAATGTATATC